>JACXGI010008299.1:0-34005 GCA_016801175.1 Esox masquinongy
GATTGTGTAGCCTACAGAACTAGACTGAGAGACCATTTAAAGGCCTTTGCAGGTGTTTTGAGTTAATTAGCTGATTAGAGTGTGGCACCAGGTGTCTTCAATATGGAACCTTTTCACAATATTCTAATTTTCTGAGATACTGAATTTGGGGTTTTCATTAGTTGTCAGTTATAATCATCAAAATTAAAAGGAATAAACACTTGAAATATATCAGTCTTTTTGGAATGAATGTATACATTATACAAGTTTCACTTTTTGAATGGAATTACTGAAATAAATCAACTTTTTGATGATATTCTAATTATATGACCAGCACCTGTATGTATTGTTCTGGTTTTCATTGCAGCACATCCTGGCTTCTCCAAAAGACATTGAAGTTTGACTTACCTGCTGTTGCTTTGATCCATATATCACTTCATTACCTTCTTCATCACAGGCTTGTCGTTCGCCTTGGAACAGTGCATTACATTCGTCATCACACAAGTTCCGTTTACCATTACGTTGTTGCACAACCTGGTTGGTTTACCTTTCAGCAATGAGCTGTAGAGTTGAGGTGTGTTATAGGGCAAAGATTGGCTAGATGAAGCACCAGTGACCTCTGAGATACTTCCTTGCTTTAATTACTTAGACAGCCAATATTTCATTTCATTCTATATACAGTATACCATGTTCAAAACTGCAATAAGACTCCTGACTATGAATAAGAGCTGGAACACGTCTTTCACATCATACAAACAATTCACAATAATGTCACACTTCATCATGACAGTTCTGCAAAACAAAGCCCATTTTAGTACTCAGATAACACACAAAAATGTCTTAATACTGTCTCTTGCTGTTATGCACAACACAAGCTATTTTGTTTACTAACCCTCAACATTAAATGCAAAATGCTTACTAATATTACAGTAGACATTTTAGCACAGGCATTGAAGTAGGCCTACATGTTAAATGTTGAAGAAAATGGCCAACAATTACAGTAGCCAGTCAACTTTTAACTGGCTACCAATTAGCTACAAAACAACGCGTTACGTATCGCCAATGCCAAATACTGAAATATGAAAATCCATTCGTAACGTTACAACACCAGTCTTCCAGTTAGCTAGCTAACGTTACAGCCAATGCCAAAATCCTATGAAGGAATCAGTTTCAACGTTTTGTTTTTTCCATTTGCAATTGGCCTTTTCCTTGTGAAACACACGATAAAGTTCGTTTATAAAGTGTAGCTAACTACCTACCTAGTTAGCCTATGAACTAAGTAGCTAGCTTTACCCGTTAACAAATTAAATGAACAAAAAAGAAACCCCACTGCACTTCAACAAAATGACTTCCAAGCTAATAAAACATTAAAACCGCAAAAGTAACTTTAACCACATTCATTGAAATGAAATCGGCTCTTATCTCAAATCCAAATTTCCCTCACTGAAACATTAATGTTACTGGCAGGAGCTTCCACAGAAGTGAGGTCCAGAAAAACTGCTGAGCTAACTTGGTCAAGCATGCAGACATGGACGTGCTTACATGGAATCCCATTGGCTAACACCCAGTTTTGCAGCACGTCACCTCGTTGCTATGTACAATGTTGTGTTTATTTAACAAGCTTACTATAAAATGTCCACAGTGATTGGCTGATAGGGGATAAACCTCTGTCAGTGATTTTCTCATAGTAATACTGTAGGACAGTGGTTCTTAAAATGGGATAATTTGGTGGTGGTGGGGGGGGGGCTCAAAATGATTTCTAGAATAAATACATTGCTATTTTTAATAAACGTGAAAACTTCTATACGGTATGAGAGAAAATACAACTAGAATAGGCTAAATCTGTAAAAGATTAATATTTTTCATTTACGTCGTCGTCACAGAACAAACTGGTTGGTTGAATATGTTGCGCAGGTTAACAGTAGCCTATCTACAGAGCCACACTTAAATAGCTCCTGCGGTGTGCACACTTATAGTTAGTGACAGAATTTAGCAGTTACGTATCGTGGTTAAATAATAGAGAACCTGCACAAATCAAGGGAGAAAATGCATTCTGTGTTTATTGGATTAATGCAGCAGATTTGTCCTATTTCAATGAATGTCCAAAATCTTCTCACTGTAATGCTGGTTACAAGCCGATATACACATTGAAGGGTGTGTTTACCTAGCAAAGATCAGGTTTCCAAGACAGTAACCCTCATGCCAAATGGTCAATGTAAACATTCCTGTGGTTATCAGAGCGCAACCTACAGAGAGATAATCTAAACAGAGATGTTTGTTGTTCTCATTATCTAGGCATATTCACTTCCAATAAAACGTACATTCATAATGTAATTATTAATGCTCAGATTCCACATTAGCTAACATATAAACATAGCCTAAACATGGATTGCTGGCTTATCCGTAGCTCTACAAACGAGAATACATTACATGCCAACAGTCTCTAAAAGCTGATGAAAGCATTCCTTCCAATGAAAATAAGCCTATGGGAAATGAGAAACGCAAGAGTAAGGCCCTCCAGCCCGACAACCCATTCAAACATCAAAAAATATCAAGAGGAATTCATAGTTTGGATTCACTTGCTTTACCAATAACGATGTGCATCATCCCCAAATTAGTTCTTTGCTCAGAGGTTCTTGCACACGAAAGTTTAAAGCCAGTGAAACTGAAAAGACATTTGTAAACCAAGCATCCCTTTCATGTCGATAAATCAACATGTTTTTTCAGCCGAAAGGACACAGAGCTACGTAGTATTAAAATAGTAAACCCCATTAAATCATGTCCCAGGAACACCAGGCTGTTTGCCATCCTCGGCCAAGAGATGGGCACAGAACATGAAACCCTGCTGGTCCATAACATGATCAGATGGCTTTCACGTGGGAAAATTCTCATCCGCCTGTTTGAGCTGCGTGATGAGGTGCACATTTTCCTGACTGAGAGTCTGGGTACCAACTCGCGGACCACCTGACAGATCCCAAATGGTTCCTAGGTTTGCTAGACAAACCTAATGTACATAAATCATCACTACAAGACAAAAGTACAAATATAGGCCTATTGTCGTTATCTGATCAAATTGATGCACTCACAAAAAAGTTGGAGAAATGGGCTATGGCAGCTAAAGGCAGCAATGTCGTAGGCTAATGTTTCCCGATATGGAAGAATTTGTGGAGCACAATGAACTGGATCTCAATAGCATGACGGAAATGATCACTTCACATATCCAAGATCTTCCACAACGATATGACTGGATAGGACAACCATTCACAGCAACTGGAGATCACCTGTCACCCGACCTGGAGGACGCGTTGATGGAGCTGTCCAGTGATCGGACCTTAAAGGAAACGTTTGCCACAATAACACTTGCTGAATTCTGGATTTCAGTTGCAGAGAAAAACTTAGGACTATCCAAAACAAAGCAGCAATTGATGTACTGATTCCGTTTGGATCAACCAACTTGAGGCAACATTTTCCACATTGACATGTTTTTAAAACAAATACACATCACATCTCTATGTGGAGGATGATCTCCGAGTTGCCATTTTGACAATCAAACCAAGGATGCAGCTGTTGTGCTACAAAAAGCAGGCCCACCCATCTCTATAAATAAGTTGCTCACACTTCACTCACTAATTAATAAACAATACCTTAGAGAACAGGTAATTAATATGCAGGCTAATAGATAAGGGTTATTTTATTAATTATCTGAATATGATCTACTGAACGTGTCTACATTTGTGTCGTGCAGTTTGAGGACTTATGTTATATGCACATGCATGTGCATGGGTCGCAATATTTTAAACATTTGTTTTTGGGGGTCGCGAGTGAAAAAGTTTAAGAACCACTGCTGTAGGAGGTATCATGTTGAAATACTGAAAAAAATAAAGATTGTGAAAGAAAAATATAGGCTAAACATCACTGATTAAACATGAAACCAAGGAAAATATAACTAGTCAAGTATATTTTCAGCCAATTGTCAGCCTCTGAAATGCCTGGCAGCTTGTTAATAATGAATAGATATGCTTATAAACAGGCTTTTTAATTATCAATCTACAATGACTATGGCTGATAGTAAGACATGAGAGGCCCTTTCTCTTATAGCCCAGACACACAAAGCTGATGGTCAGCCGTCTGCCAAGGTCGGGCCGACGGTGAGCTTCCGTCACCTAAGTCTGGGCAATGTGTCCTGCACCGTCAGAACCAGTCAGACCTTGTTGGCTTTGTCTAGGCCGATTACATAAGCCTATGTTAAATCAACGTTGGGGTTGACTGGGGAAAAGACCACTTCAGGTTACCCATCAGAGGAAGTGCTGTAGTACTGAATATCAGCACAGCTTAGTTCCAAAGATAATTAACCAACAGATGTGTTGATAGTCAGTAAGCTACAACAGCACAAGTTTGATACTGCTTTTATACAACAGTTCTACAAAGCCATTTAGGCATAGGCCTACTAGTTAACATTGTAGAACTAATAAGCAGCAAGATTATGATTTGTTAGAGAATTCATACACCTCTTATAATGGCTGCCACACTAGGTACTTCTGGGTCATTTCACCAGTTAGGAACATTCCTAATTAAAAGAAACTATTCGTATGCACCCCTTCTTTTTTAGCGTTTTACAACAGTTGGCTTCCACCATGTTGCATTAGTCACCTTCAGGTTTCACTGTCCTGAAGTGTCTTCTTATTTTGAGACAACATATATATACCACTTATACACCTAATTTATTTCAAATATAATATATTTATTACGCATTAGGAGTACATTTAAGGTGTACTAAAATGCCATTTCCAATCATGTATCACAAGTATAATAAAGAAATTTGTGGGTGCATTTTGACACATTTTAAATATTCCTTAAAATATTATTTAGAGTACTAAAGTACAAGTGGTTCTAAAACAATACACTGATTTCTTCATTCATGACGCAACTGTTAAGTGTTTGAACTGTAAGCTCTTATGATCCTCTCATAATGCAACTTTACAATAATTTCAAACAATTTTAAGAACAAGATAAAACAAAACAATAAGAGTTAGCATATATGCAATGGGGAGGAGGTCACTGTTGCGAACCCTGTGGCTCTAGCAGTCTAGGGTGGATGGTACAGAGACCCATAACATACAACTCATGCAAAGTGGTGTAGTGTACAGGAACAGTGAGAACAAACGACACAGACAACCAAAGCTACCGTCAAACATAAAACGTTTATTATAAACACACGGTAAAGGGGGTAGGGAAAAGGGGCTGAGCTGGACCCAAGAAATGAAATAAAATAGTCAAAACACCCCTAAACTGATAAATCAACATGTTTGCCTCAAGAACTGCTTAGCTGACTACTAACCAATACAAAAATACAGTGGGTGGTCCACTCAGTTCTAACTAGTGTTTTTAGACAAAGTTCTTACGGGTTGTGTATGCCCAAGGGCGACTTGCTAAAAAACCCCTTTTCCCAGGGACACAGGGATAAACAAAAACACACAGTTCGAACAAAGACTAAACAGCACACAGCAAACAATTGACTAGACAACACCAAACAAAACACCACAGCAATACATACTCACATGAAACAGGACAAAGTGAGATGTATGTGCTAAACTAAGTGATGTATGTATAAACAAAGTGTCTGTCTATCAAAAAAGGTATGTATTTCAAGAGTGTCTATGTCCATGTTGGGTAAATCAAGAGTCCCTCTGGGAGAACCAACTGACTGGGTTTTTAAACCAGGGGATGTGTGATGTGATTGGGTAATGGAAAAAGGAACAGGTGGTGCAATTAGGAGGGGTGTCCACTGATTGGTCCACCTCAGCAGTCAGATGCTGCACTCATGACTGCCAGGTGGGAAACACCAACGAGCACAATCAGGAACATAAGAGACACCTGGGGAAACAGCAGGAGGGGAAAAACACAAACGCACATACAGGGTACCTGCATGCGTAACACTCCCACCCTTAAAAGAGCAAACCTCCAATGGTTTGCGACTCAAGACATAAAAAGTATACAGAACACTATTCAACGTGCAAAGGCATCCACACAGGATAGAAAAGAAATCATACGTCTCTATACACGAGACAAAGCATCTGCCAGTACATTATCGGAACCCTTTTTGTGACAGATCTCCAAATTATAGTTTTGCACAACAAGTGCCCAACGCATAAGGCGTTGGTTCTGGTTGTACATACGGTGGAGAAAAACTAAGGGGTTATGGTCCGTATACACTATCACTGGGAGTGCACTGGAACCAATATAGACTTCGAGGTACTGCAGAGCTAACAACAAAGCAAGAGCTTCTTGTTCAATGGTTGAATAGTTAGTCTGACACTTGTTAAACTTTCGAGAAAAATAGCAGACAGGACGGTCTACTCCACTCATGACTGCCAGGTGGGAAACACCAACGAGCACAATCAGGAACATAAGAGACACCTGGGGAAACGGCAGGAGGGGAAAAACACAAACGCACTTACAGGGTACCTGCATGCGTAACAGGCACCATTGTCCTTTATTTTTTGAATTTTGTCTGCAACCTTTGCTGTTATTGCCGCCCGGCAACTTTGAATAAACTCCGACACCTTTTCGCCTTTCTGATGTTGGATCTGAGCAAAGACCTTGGGGTCAGTCAGGTAAAGTTCAGCAACAGGGGCCGAATGTGCCACGGTGTTTCGATCCACACCAACTTTTATGAAGGCTTGCTTCATTGATCCACATTTTCTGTAGACTTTTAAACACATTTGGTACCTCTTGATGAGCCCTTTGCTGTTGCACACTGTTGAAACAAAAAGTACAATTCAGACAGAATATTCTGAGGAATTATTTTGAATGTATTTTATCTAGGACTACAGGCCAACCTAAGATGCAAATTGTATCATAAACCTGGCTCCAAAAGGGGCTTACATTGCTGACATACACATTTAGAAAGGAAAACAAATTAGAATTAAAGTTGCAAGCAGCATTGAGCAGGTTTCAGAAATCAGCACCAAATAGCCTTATTACATCACTTTTACAGTATGAGACTCAGTCACCCAATTTCCTTAGTCCTATGAACAACCTGCGTGAAGTTGGCCCACCACTCAATGCAAAACTTCAGCAAAATAGGCTCAATCGTTTGTGCTCCGTTGGTGCTGGTTTGTGCGATCATAAAATGATAGCAGCACAAATTTTCATTTGTGCTGCTATCATTTTATAGATATTAAAGAATATTTTATAGGTGATTCTGTGGTCACTCAGCCCCCCAACATGCTCCAAAATCAAACAAAATAATCTTGTTTGTTTGTACTTTGTTTGTGCTGGTTTGTGCCATTAAGATTTTTGTTTGTGCTGCTTCAGTATTTTATTTATTAGACATTTAATTATTGGTGATGTCACTCAGCCCCCCACCATGCTCCAAATTGAGTCAAAATAGGCTTATTCTTTTATGCTCCATTTGTGACCAATCTTTTGTTTGTGCTGCTACAGTTTTAGCTACAACCTACATTCCTACTGGATAGCGCACTGGCTATACTCTTTCCACTATAGCTCTGTCACGAAAACAAACTTTCTCGGCACAAACTGAGCACAATCAACTGATCCTATTTTGAGTGAATTTGACCTTTAAAATATTCTTTAATAACAAAAAAATGATAGCAGCACAAAGCCTATTTTGCCGTAGTTTTGCGTTGGATGGGGGACCATCTTTACACAGGTAAAATACCTTTAATCTTTTGTTTTTTTAGATATTAGTCCTGAAGTATATTTTAAAGATCATTTCATGGTCACTCAGCCCCCTAACATGCTCCAAATTCACTCAAAATAGGCTCAATCGTTTGTGCTAGTTAAAGTTTCATTTTTGCAACTGTCTTACCCATACATTTGAACAAGTAATGACAGAGCTATAGTGAAAAGAGAATAAACTATCCAGTAGAAAAGTAGGTTATGTAGCAACACAAAAAACCTTTTAACGGCACAAACGGAACAAACAAACTGGACAATTTTGGTTGAATTTGGAGCATGTTGGGGGCTGAGTGACCTTAGAGTGACCTATACTATTTTATTCAGGCCTAGTATCTAAAATGACAGCAGCACAAACAAAAACGTTAACAGCACAAACCAGCACAAATGAATTACAAACGAATGAGCCTATTTCGACTCAATTTGGAGCATGGTGGGGGGCTGAGTGACATCACCTATAATTATATGTCTAATATATAAATTACCGAAGCAGCACAAACAAAACTTTTAATGGCACAAACTGGCACAAACGAAGCACAAACAAACAAGACTATTTTGGTTGAATTTGGAGGATATTTGGGGGGCTGAGTGACCTCAGAATGACCCATAAAATATTATTTAATATCTATAAAATGATAGCAGCACAAACAACATTTTTAACGGAACAAACGGAGCACAAACGATTGACCCTGGGGGGCCAACTTCACGCAGGTCTGTGAACATGGTCATAGGTCTTGAGCAGCCATGTTATTTGACATGTCAGGGGTGCAAACTCATCAGGTGTGAAAAAGACTCAATGACCCCCATCACCCCGAGGCGTAAATTTATGACGAGGTAATACATACCATTCGGTCACGAATACTGGAATACTAGCCTCCTATACTCTAAAACAGTGGTCCTCAAATCCGGACCTCGAAGCCAGTTCCACTCCATTTTTTCATTGCAACCTTCTAATCAGGCATTTATTTTTACCTTGGACACCAGGTGGGAGCAATTAATGGCTAAGTAGAACAAAAAACCAGCAGGCTCTGGACCTCGTAGGATAAGATTTGAATACCCCTGCTCTTAACAGTACGTACCTCGCAAAGTAGGCTATATGCAATTGGGGATTCTGCCCTTAACTCTCGCTCGCTTTGAAAAAAAAATTGATTTCCGGGAGATTATGAGTTGGGATGTCTGCATTATGATTGGCACTTCTCCATTGCCTTGCCGTGCAGGCAACAATGCACGGGTCAGATACATGCTTGCTGTCCAATATTGTGCTGGTCAATGGAGAAGCGCATAGCCAACTTAGCTGGCTACCTTAGGAAGCTACAACAAACCTAAATTGACAAGGTAACCCTAACACCCGCATAATTACTTCATAAACTTGCCTGCACGGCAAGGCAATGGAGAAGTGCCAATCATAATGCAGACATCCCAACTCAGCTTGGAAAGTGTCTTCTTGCTGCTGTGTGGGGCCTCGTCAGAGGAACTTTCAGTATCAGTAGAGCTTTCGTCCGTATCCCTTCCAGAAATGTACACTGATTCCACAACTGCAATTGTTTTTACATTATTTTAGACATTCATTTTTGATGGTAGTCTAAACCATTATCTACACTCAGTACACTTGATTATCTCTAGTCTGACATCCAATTCACATTTAAAACCTTTGTTATTACACTAAGGCTTTTAATAAATAAGATCAAATCACAACAGGGCTCTAACCTAACATTTCATAAAAATATTAAGCACTAAGTTCCATGAACAAATGTGGCAGAAATAAGTTTAGCAGGTCAATGAATAGTATTTGAAGAGTGACTGTATTAACAAGAATTACGAGAAGTTCAAGAACACAGTTCCATTCTCTATCAAACATTTAAAATATAACTACTAAAATCAACCAATAACTAGCAACATTTGAACCTTGATTTAACAGATTTTGCCAATCAATCAATTGGATATTGGGATATGTACACCGCTTGGTTGAAACATCTTTACTTACCTTTTTTTTTAACCTCTTTTTGATATGTTGTCTGGTTGCAAGGTTTAATTATTTCCTTCAAGTTGTTGATGACTTCATCTTTAGCAGCCAGCTGAGCCCTTAGTTTGTAAATCTCTGCCACTGCAGTTGGTGACGGATTATTCATTGTCTATAAACAAGAACGAGAGATATTATGGTTTCAGCAGAGTAGCGAGGAAGGCATAAAAGGTGAATTTGCCAGGACTGTAAAGACGAAAGGTTTACACTGTCCCATGTACAGTAATGCAATCTCATTTGGATACATGGTGGCACTTCGGTTAGTCTTCACAAAAGAAAAAATCTTCCACAAAGTCGACCATAACGGATTCCCCACAGTTTTTTTGTCATTACAACTAAAGCAGTACTTCTCTGGGACAGAAAAAAAAAAAAAAAATCTGCACAAATCCTGGCATGAAGCATTTATGGTCCAGGTTCTAACAATGTTATACTTTCCAGAATACTACATTCCTAACAATGATAAGAAACCATGTGTGAAACAGGGCTCAACAATAACCCTTGCTTGGGACAAGTAAAAATTGGATAAAGACAATGTAGACTGCGCTTTTTCGAACGGACAAGTAAAATACATTTTTATTTACCACCAAGTATAAAGATTGGGCAAAAAAAATTTAACTTTGTTTGGGCGCTTTTATGCGTGTGCACATGATTTTGCAGCAGTTCTCAAACAACGTACTCCTTAATCAGTGATATTGAGAGCGTGAGAAACATAATTCCTTTCGGCCAGAGTGTCCTTTGTGTGGGTAGTCACATTGACACATGGCTCTACACAGTGCAAGCGTTTTATAAGTCTAATAAAAATAGAGAGAGACAATCCCATTTTTTTGTTATTGATCCTTTCTCAATATGCTTGGTGATATAACAAAGGTTGGTTAAATTATAAGTCTTTTATATCCTCTCAAAAGTGACAAAACAGTCAGCTGCAACTTTAAGGGTGAGCAGGTTACAAGGTCATGGAGTTTGTGTGCTTGTCTCTGCGCTGGTCTTGCAACATGCAATACTGTCTCAAAAGTGGTTTTCCCATTTTGGAAAACCGAATGCATCATATAATCTCGCACACTATATCCGTTGCCTCGTTCACTTTTATTGTAGCCGGGAGAGGCTACATTTAAAAAAAGTCTTAAACTCTCAAAACTGTATTAATTCCAAAAAATAATGTTTCTACAGTCCAGGATTAGGCTAGATAATCTGAAAAAGTTTTCACAGCAACTGGCTTTTTCTCTTCCTCTGTTGTAGATGAGTCATCATCTGTTTTTAAATTAAGGACAATTCTTTTAAGGACAGAATTCTGTCCTTAATTTAAAAACAGATGCTGTGAAAACAAAGAATCCACAAACCATGTCCCGGGGTGTTCAGAAGGGTATGCACAATTATGTAAACTGCACTTTGAGATCAACAACATTACAATTTTTAGAACACAATCTTGCATGTGAAATTTACCCACTGTAGAAAGGTGATTTAAAAAAGCTTGAGTGTTGCCACAGTGATGAAGTGGCTAAGAATGTATACAAATACAAATAGTCAAGTTCAAGAATGTTGTAAATTCTGTCTTAACATTTTATGTTGGCCTGTGTAAAGGGTGACAAAGGAACAGTGACTGCGAGTTGTTTTTGGTTAAGCTTCAGAGCATGAAACACCATGTGTAGTCTGTTGTTGGATCACAGACCTGGATATCAAGGTGAAATAGCAAAATAAGCTTTGTTGCTGTAAAAAAAAGCTTTGCACACTTGGACCTACTTTTCAGAAGAAAACAACACTCAAAGAACAAACTTCATAATTGCAATCATGAACCTCATTAATTACATTTGCCAATTTAAAATATACATGCTCAGAATTTTGACAAAATGTTTTTGCTAAACCCCTGATAAAATGATTTGCAAATCAGTTTATGGTTGTATGTCTAGCAGAATTTGCAAGCAAAAACCGAGGTTTTGTCACAGGTATAGCTACAATGTAGGGACAAAACTCTGAGCGTGCACATTTGAAATTGGCAAGTGTAATTAATGGGTTGCATGATTGCAAATATAAAGTTAGTTCTTAGTGAATGTTGTTTCTTTGTGATTTTAGTTTTTTTTTCTGAAAAGGAGTTCCAAGTTTGCAAATTGTTTTTACAGCTACAAAACTTATGTTATTTTTCCTTAATACTTGGACTGCAGATTATTACTGCTCAAAACAGACAACCAAAAAGTGCGTGAACAGAATGGGATTTGATGGTCAGCTGCTCTATATACTACCGTTCAAAAGTTTGAAGTTAGACATTTCCTTGTTTTTTAATGAAAAGCTAATTTTCTGTGCATTAAAACAACAACACATTGAACAGTGTAGACATTGTTAATGTTGTAAATAACTATTGTAGCTGGAAAAGGCATACTTTTAATGGAATATCTACATAAAACACAAAGTGCCATTAGAACACAAGACTGATAGTTGCTGATAATGGGCCTTTGTAAGCCCAAGTATATATTCCATTAAAAATCAACTGTTTAATTCATTAAACATTTACATTTAATTCATAATATATACAAAAACCATAGAGACATGTTTTACTGCACCTTGAGTAGATTTTGAAAGCCTTTTCTCGGGTTGTTTACCCTTTGCTGCGGGATGTAGATCCTTATCTGTCAAAAGATATTACAGTTTAACAGATACAGGGGGCTGCTGTGCAAAAAGCTTTCACTAAAGCTATGAGTTTTTAGGCATCCCTGTGTTTAATGAACTGTTACCCTGATTAGTAACACAGTTGGGTTAGACTAACTATATATCTCAATTATATCATACAATGCTTCAACATTATTACAGCATCAACTGAAAAAAATGTAAACTTTTTTGAAACCTTACTAATATTACAATATGAAAAATAATTGGAAAGTCAACACTAACCCTTAGTAAAGCAGTTGACTAACTGCACAGCAGAGGGCTCTGTACCACCGCCTTGCTATTTCCACGCGTCTTTTTCGTTGAAGATCCATTCTGAAATGTTCAAAGAATTTTCACCATGTTATCTTTCAATGTACCTACAAAGGTATTAGCTGAAATCAAATACAGTCTGGCTGCAGTCAACCTTGCATGGTCATTGTAAAGTGTATATTAACTCCATGCAATTTACTTGCACAAGCTAACAAAACGAAGTGTAGGCTGCAATACATACATCCTAGTTAACATAATTAGCTACACGTGGTAATAAAATGGCTACTGTTTGCTGTTAACGTGCAATCTATAGCTTTGAAATAAAATTCACAAGTTTGATATTTCTATGCAATTCAATTTTGTATGTATTTATGGGATCCCAAAGAAGTCATGGCAACCTAACTAGTTTGTCTTTGTAGGCCACCTACAAAGACAAACTAACACACTTCAAAGACGCGCTCTTTCCATTGCGCTGACAGATTTTGCGCCAAACATTACAACGTTCAAATTTTTATAGATCGACAAAACTAACACTGAGGGTGTTAATCTCAACAGACGTGGCCCAAACCATGTTTTGCCGCTGGGCCTGGATAGCTAGCTAACAAAAATATACATTGATAACTTTTTCGCCTCTAGAAGCTACCTAAGTTAGCTCTTTGCTAGCTGTACACTTGAACTTAACATATGTATTTAGCTGGCATATTGTTAACACGTGCAAGAATATAATAAAAATAGCCATATTGCTCGGTACAAAAGACCTAGTTAATCTTGTTTGGGGAAAAAAAAACAAGGACTTATCCGCTTACACTCAAAAACGTACTACCTAGAGGAAAACTACAGAACTGAAGACAAATTAAATTGGCATACAGGCCTATACAAATTCACAGCTTGTGATTGGTCAATAGGATAGCTGGTCGAAATGACATCACATTAACCTTAAAATATCTGGAAAAAAGTTAATTTTGCTTAGGACTGGCTGTAAAAGAGATGAAAATAACCCATCTGTATTTCTCCAAAAAACTGCTAGTGTTTCTTTGTTCTATAAAGGGGTGCCCGATTTTGTTTTTGCCCAGCACTCAAAAAAAAAATTCATATTGTACTCTAGCACCTGTATATATTCATACAAAAGGTAACCTACTTTATATTTAAAAATATATTATATACAATTATTAATTATATTAATGATACTGTACACTATATTTATATTTAAATATACGTTTTTTATTATTATTTAGCCTACCAAAACTATCAACTTTCATATCTAGAAATCGAAAGGTGTTCACTTGATTGATCCCGGTTTTTGATGTGCACAGACCAGATTTTGCTAATTTATCTTAATTTTGGGCCGGTAGGGTTCACGTTAGCCATTTCCAATAATGTCGTTAAAGAAAAGAGTCAAAATCTTTCTCAGAAAAGAGAACAATTCGAAAAATAACCATAAACTTGCCAGATGGATGCACAAAAAAGGAACTAAAAATACTAAAAAAGAAAGTTAGATGCCCAATATGTAATTTGAAAATGCGATTGTATAATGTTGAGAACAGAGATGGCTTGGAGTGGTGAGTTCTGAATTGTTATTACCGTTACATCTGACTTTTATATGCCCTTGCGGCTAACCTCGAATTAAGTATAAGATATATTACAGGCTAACGTTACTCTGATTTTATTTATTTTCTTTCGTAAAAAAATTTAAAATGTCACAGAATAGAAGTACTAGCAGTGGAGGTGGTTGAGGTTATTGATAAAGCGTAATAGTTGTTTTGTTTTTTTATGCCTGTTTGACCTACTGTAGCTAGCTAGTTGATTGAAAAAAGAGAACATATAATGAACCTGATAATGTATTTTCGCAAAACTGTTTAATTTTGTTAATTTTTCCAATTGATATGTACGTCCTTTATTATAGGGCTTGTAAAAAGAGTCACACAACAAAGCGCCTCAGTGTTCGCCATGAGTCTACTTTCTATAGGTCTCACAAGCCTCTAAGGAAATGGCTGGAATTCATCTACAGGTAAGATAATGACGAGTGACAAATTAAAGGAAAATCCGATATAAAGTGTCTCAGTAAGGTGTTGGGCCACCAGATCAGGTTCATTGCTGTCTTGGCATAGATTGTATGTTGTCTCTGCAACTCTTAGTGGAATGGAACCCAGTTCTTCTACATGATATTTTCTCATTTGGCGTTTCGACTGAAGAGCTTTCTACCACAATTTCCAACTATATTTATGTTTTTTCCCAAAGATATACATTGCAGATGTCTTTATTCACTGTTCCTATTTCAAAACTAGCCAGTTGAGCAGTCTTTGTGACTGAAGCTCCTGTCATCCGTGCCCCAATAATGAATATTTTCCTCTTCCCATCTTGATCCAAAATCAAGGTCAACTGGGCCTATTCAGCATTGTATAAATGCCACAGCATTGTATTAATTGCGTCAGGCAGTACAAATGTATGGAAACATCTGCATTTGTTATGTTCCTTCACTTATTTATTCGGGTTTTTCATTTCATTTGTCAGCCATGTGTAGTTTTCAAATTGTCAAATAATGTCACTGGCCAAGCCTACAGTTCACAAATAGTAACAATACACAGTATTTAGTTGGCTTATAGGATAGTGTTGATCAGACACATCTGAAAAATAAAATGCCTTGGGAAAATACTATTCACCACTCTGAAAATATGGAGCTTCACAGTCACTTCCCACGTCTCAGACCTATGCAGTTTTTGTACAGCTTGGCACTACCAAAGAGTGCCTTAGACCTACAGTATATGCCACCTGGATCATTTCCCTATCCCTCTATTACATCCCTTCACTTCTAAATCCAATTTAGCTAATCTGTGGGGTAGCTCTGACAGCGACTCACGGGTCCATACATAGGGTGTTTAAATTTTCCACTAACTTTCCCAGTAAGTTTTTTTTTTTTTCCTGGGCCATCTATTTCACTGCTGCTATCTTCATACATTTGGGTTTTAGAAGTGTGGGCGTGGCCACGACACAATCCAAGAGACATCTACACAAGTTTTTTGCCAGTTGGCTTATAACCAAACTCACATAATCCCAGTCCCCACAGATATACATGGACCGTTTAAATATAAAGTAATTAAATGTGCATGAAGGATATTTATAAGAATCTTTTTTGTGTATTTATTTTCACTATTTACATTGTTTGTTGCAAAAGGTTTTCTCAAGGACTACAAATGCGCCAGATTGATCTAATTGAGGATGAAGTTGCTGGTAGCTCAAGACCTCTGTCTAGGATGGCAAAAAAAAAACTCACAACGGTGCATTGCAACTCTAAATATTAGGCTATTTTTGTGAATTGTCTCACAATTAAAAACAATCTTAACAAAACAGTACCACATGACTCATAGAAAACTATTCTTATTGTCTTAAATTAATTGTGATCGCTCAGGGGTTAGACCCAAATGCGGACTCATGTGGAAACTTTTCAAACAATGATTTATTAAATAAGGGAAGTAGGCAGGAGCAGGTGGAGGCAGGCAGGGGTTCAGTACACAGGGCGTTAACATTGAAGCACCAACAGAGAGCAGGCGAGAACTTGGGCAGGTAGGGGTTTGATACACAGGACATCTAAGACAATCACTAGGAACGTAGGAACACAAGAAAATGTTTAGACCCTTAGCAAATATATACAAGACGAACTGGCACAGAACAAACAGAGGGCACTGGTTAAATACACAGAGGGTAATCAAGGAAATAGGGAACACCTGGGAGTGATGCACAAGACACAGGGTGTGACATTAATTTAATCTGTTTGACGTCATACAGTAACCATAGTATTTTATAATATTTGGTATGTAGACACCTTAATCGCATTTAATATCATGACTTATGCAGCTATGCAACCATCAATAAAAAACTAAATTAAATCTAATCCTAAAATATATTTTGCCCCTCTAGTTGTGCCTCAGTGGTCTATGGAGGTTTAAGAGTCGTGGAAATATGAAAGTTGGAGCAAAACCACATCACTTGTAGTTCTGGATGAGAGCAAGTTCACTCACAAGAGGAAGGTATGTACATAATGAAAGAAGAAATATGGCATAAGAGTATTGTAATATCCATGAATGGAAATGTGTGTCACTGGTTAAGACCCCAAACTCTAATGTCAGTAGGTATGGTACCGCTGTTTGCATAGTACTGTAAACAAAAAACAAGTGTGTTTGTGTGTGTGTGTGTGTGTGTTTGTGTTTATTACTATGTGGGGACATTGACCTGAAAGCACACTCATGGTGTGGGGACCCAAAACCTTGTGGGGACTTGAAGTCAGGTCCCCACTAGGATTTCCATTAAAATCAAGTCAGGAGGCGTTTCTGATATGCCTAGTGCAAAAATTAGACTTAGTCCCACTTGACACAAAAACAGGTGTTCTGTGTGTGTGCTTGGGGGATTTGCTCTTGGGCGCCGGGTATAGTCTGGGAGTGGTACTGCAGGCACACACACATCACACACCACTAGCCAATCCAACGTGGTACAACTGCCCAATCAAGAGGAAGTCAAGCGGAGGAAGAGGAGGATGCAAACGTCATTGGGAGCATGCAGTAGAGTCGTGATTGAGATCGGACTTCGTCACGTCCTGAAGTAAGGTTATGTTAATATGCTATAATGTGAATTAATTAAAAACTGCAGTAATATTTGGTTAACAACTGACTTAGAAGCTATAAAAGAACACAATTGTAGTTAGCTGTTTTTGTGTTTGCTACCGTTATCTTTTGGCTTGTTACCGAGTGGTCAAGCTAGCTAGCCAGTTTAACTGTGGATAATATTAGCTAGATAGCTAGCTTGCACTGTCTATGCTAATTATGCTGTATTACTCGATGTCAAAGGCATATATTCTTGTCTAGGAATTTACACTCTTGTTTGTTTACTAATGAATTGACCGATGTCCGTTAAGCAACTTAAATTGCGTTTCATTTGTTTTAACATGACCTCAACGTGCCAAGAGAAATCCCATAAAACCTTTAAGCGTGAAATGTGCAATGTATAAGGAAGTTGTAGTTTCCAATAGTCTTAGTTTAAGAGCGGAAACTCGGAAATTAACCACAATTACCATAATCCATTGCACGGCTCATGGAAGTCTAATTCCCACGTTCCATTCTGATACTAGCAAAATGCTTTGCTATTTATCATAGCCTAATCAATTAATGATTTAGATTGAGTACAGGAAGTTTTACCCGATTTGGTAGTTGCATTATTTATTTACTTTGAAGAACTTTTGAAGAAAATAATGTCTTTAGACACTGCCATGTGCTACAACTTCGCCATTCTCTGAGTTACAACAATATATTTGTGAGCGCAGATGGCACCACTGAAGTGCTAGGTAGCCTAAAGCTGAATTCTGTTAAATGTTCAAATCATTTTCCTTTTCTCTCATCAGGTCAACCTTTTTCCTGAAATTTAGTGTAATAATTTTTCAATCCCTCTCCAAACTGTTCTCTTATAATTGATTCCAGTTAAACATTTATTATTCACATTTTTTTCTGTAAGAAACATTTCAGTGTAACCCAGGGACGTCACTAGGCAATATTACTTACCCCCCCCCAAATAAATCATATCTAATATCTAATATATTTTCTGTGTTTTTTTTTTTCTCCATTGCATCTTAAATCTCTTACAAATTGTATAGAAATTGTATAGAATCGTGTTCATTTAGTTTGATGATTTGAACGTAAATCGCTCATTTGAAGCAAGCTCTCTTCTGCTCGCTTCTCATCTGAAGTGAGAACTCTCAAGTTCAAAATGTAAATGCCCTGTAAAACAAGGTACGTTTTGCAAAATTAATTTTTCATTGTTTTGTTGGAAATTGTTTTAGACGTTGCAATTCGGGAAGTTCAACTTGCGTGACATACCAGACGTCATGAAATTTCAGTGCTCATTTTTTTTCTTTACTGGAAAGCAAGAAAGCTAGCTACAACTTTCTACTTGACACTTCAGTGAAGACAAAGATCTGTCATTTTTAATACAAATAAAAAGCAATGATAATGCAATTCAACAAAATTGTATGGTGGCCAATAATTGGGGTTGGTGGCCGATAATAGCCGGGTCGTATTTTTTAGCTACGTCACTAACCAACTAAACATATAGAACATATTTCCCCTTAAATTTCAAAAATGATAATTAATGACATGCTAGCTAACATTTTTATATCACTAATAATCATCCCATACATATTGATGACTTGATCAAATGATTACTCGGTACAAGAAGATGTCTTTTAAAATTGCTGTTGGATATGCCGAAAGCAGGGGGTTCTACGAGATTAGCTAGCCTGTTCAATTATTTGGTTTCAACAGAGCACTGTTGCAAAACCGTGTCTAGCACAAAATATGAGACAGGTATACTTTGTCAACCTTGACCAAAAATAACCCTATTTTGATAGATTTTGCACCCGTTGTTACTCTAAAAATACATGATGAAAATATGTTTTGGGGAGTGTGCCCAGACCCCCCTAAATGAGGTTTAGCCCCCCTTATCCATGAATTTCTAGTGACATCCCTGGTGTAACCCTATGCATTTTCCAACATCCCAATTCCAATTTTCATCAGGGTAAAGGGTGCAAACATTTAATTTTACATTTCTGTAATTGATTCAATGTTTATACAATTTATATCATTCATTAATGTATCCTGTCATAGGAATTCAATGATTGAGTTCACTGTAATATTGATTTATATATTTGCAATCAGTCTACCGGTAACTGTTAAATCATGTTGTTTTCTCAACACTGGTTTTTGAAAAATTTGATTTTTTTCAAGGCAGTTCTGCTAAATTTGTCAGTAGTTTTATTTCCCATTGCTGTAAATTACATAGGCTACAATAATTCATTTGAATCAGTTCAATGCAGTTTGCTGTTCTTTGCATAGTTTAGCTAGTTAACAGTAGCTAAGTGTCACATTGCTGGCAAATCCTTTCTCTGGTGTAGCATTGCGGTAACACATTGTCTAGTCCAACTTTTTGGGGACTCAGTTGATTAAAAATAATAATTGTAGATGCAGGCACACCTCTGGTTTAGCTTTGTGGGGACTTCACTGACACTGTCTCTGGTTTAACCTTTTGGGGACTCAGTGGTTGATTAAAAATAAAAACCAGATATTCAGGGGCAGGCATTTTTCTGTTTTAGCATTGTGGGGACCAAAATGTTGACACACTGTCTCTGGTTTGTAA
Organism: Esox masquinongy; assembly: GCA_016801175.1. Lineage (NCBI taxonomy): Eukaryota > Metazoa > Chordata > Actinopteri > Esociformes > Esocidae > Esox > Esox masquinongy. The sequence continues at coordinate 19,781 of JACXGI010008299.1, forward strand.
GTGATTGTGTAACAATTAACAGGAAATGCTGATGCTGTAGTTGCTTTTGTCATTATTTTAAACATCAATTTTACAGGTTAGAAAGAAAGCAAAATCTAGGGTAGTTGACTACTCTGACACGGATGAGGAAGAAATCAGCTCAAGCCAAGATCCTTTCTGTCAGAATGGGGTGTCGTAGTGGTGTGCAGGGAAAGTAAGGAGCCAAGCACAGGAATTTTAGTAGTTGATACTTTATCCAAGGTAAGTTGTAAAGGATCTCCCAAAAAAGGGGAAGCGTCGAGCGCAATAAACAGAATGCACAGGACACAACACCAAACATAGAACAATACCTCACAAAGACACCCGGGAACACAGGAACTAATATAGGTTACCTAACGAGGGAATGGACACCAGATGTGTGCAATAACAAGACATGACAGTGCCGTGGGAGGAGGGGCGGCGTGACTAAAAGACCGGCACGCCGAACACCGCGCCGGGAGAGAGAGCGCGTGCGTCTTCTTTGCGCGTCCTCGTTACACTTTCAGTCTACAACCTCATGAGGACTTTTCAACTTCCAGTATACAGGTAAATTTTGCTTTGCGGCATCATTATGTAGAGATGAAATAACATATGGCATCATGTAGCAACCACAAAAGTTTGAATCAGATCAAAATACATTTCATATTTTGGATTTGTCAAAGCAGCCACATTTCACCTTGATGACAGCTTTGCAAACTCTTTGCATTCTCTTTGCATTCTATCAACCAGCTTCATGACTGAGTCACCTGAAATGCATTTCAATTAACAGGTGTGGCTTGTTAAAACAAGGCACATTTGTGGAATTTCATTCCTTAATGTGTTTGAGCCAATCAGTTGTGTTAGGACAAGGTAGGGTTACTATACAGAAAACCATCCTTGTCTTTACTATTGTGGTCCATATTATGGCAAGAACAGCTCAAATAAGCAAAGACAAAATAACAGTACATAATTACTATAGTCTTTATCTTCACTATTATTCAATTTGCAGAAAATGGCAAAAAGAAAAATTGCCTTCAATGAGTGGCTGTGTCAAAACCTTTCACTAGTACTGTATGTTAAAGTATTTTGCTCTAATGACCAGAAAGTACATTTGTCACTTGCTGCATTTTCTAATGTGTGAAATATTGCCGATTACAGTAGACAAGTTCACAGAAGTACACTTTCCCTGGTCTGTGAAATAATTGAATTGTAGTATTAAAGAGCATTGTTATTTATAATATATATTATTTTGAAGCCTTTGATTGTTTCTATGAGTGCAGACATTGAATCTCAGTTGAAACCCAAAGTGTCTGTTAACCGTGTTCAGGAGGATGTGCCAAGGCTGAGGAGGACTAAAAGCATTCTGGTAAAGCTCCCCATGATATCTCTATGCCAAGTGGGTATATGTCTCATTAATTTTTCACTGACATTTACTTCATTTAAGGGACATTACATTTCCAGCATGCAACAGGCTTGTTAATGTTTACACATGTTCACACTTCAAATTATTATTTATAAGGACTGATATTGTAATTGTTAGAAAAGAGAGCATTGTACCTGAACAATTCTATTAATTGTTTTTTCTTGAAGATCAAGGATAACATTCCTGAATATGATGACCTATTTGACTCCTATTCGGATTGTGGAGAAGATTATATTTCAGATTCCTGTGTGGGAATGTCAGACAGTGGCAGTAGCCCAGTAATACAACATAAGCATCAGAAAAAAATCTAGCCCAGAATCAAAATACAGAGTGTCCAACAGTGACCACTGGGTTGCATCAAGGTTGAGGAGGACAACCAAAAGTATTCAGGTAATCACACCATTCCTCTAAGACAAGTGGGGATTCATTTTCTCCTAATTTTTTTAAATATATTTACTCAACCTGAAGACACATTTCCAGTTTGTTACAGCCTTCTAAAGTATCCACTATTCACACTTTGAATTGTAATTTTCAAGAAGTGATTTCTTGGGGTTAGAATTGAGTATCTAAACCATTCTCTAAATTAAGTATTTTTTTAAAAAAGATTATTGAGAAGAGTCCTGGATCTGATATGATTCTTGACTCCAGTCCAGATAGTGGGGAAGAATTTGTTCTACACTCCAGTGAGGAAAGCTCAGACAGTTACTTGAGTCCAGAAGACACATGTCAGAGTAGAAGCCTAAAGACAGAAAAGACAGAGCAGTAGCAGGGGTCCTGAGACAGCAAGACAGAGCAGTAGCAGGGGTCCTGAGACAGCAAGACAGAGTAATAGCAGAGGTCCGGTGACACCAAGACAGAGCAGTAGCAGAGGTCCTGAGACACCAAGACAGAGCAGTAGCCGAGGTCCTGACACACCAAGACAGAGCAGTAGCGAACCCCTAGTGCTTTCGCAGAATGTGACTCCTTTGCTCCTGAAGGCACCACTTCTATTAATATGGAAGATGGGGAAAGTGCCTCAGTATCAGTACCTGCTGCATGCAAGAAAAAGGATGGATCTAGATTATATAACAAAAAGCAGTACTGTCTGTTTTGTGAGTTAGCATTCACAAAAATAGCATGGCATTTGGAGCAATCTCACGCCAATGAAACCGAAGTAGGACAGGCATTTAGCTATCCAAAGGCTTCAAAAGAAAGAAGAATGCATTTGGATCAACTCAGAAACAAAGGTAACGTTGCACACAATGCTAACGTGTTACAAACAGGCAAAGGTGTACGTGTTCCACGCAAGAGACCAAAGAAAAACACTCAAGGAGAGGACTTCATGCACTGTGTTTACTGTCAGGGATTGTTCAAGAGAAAGGTGCTATGGCGACATGTGCGTGACTGTAAGTTGAAACCTGACGGCGCCAAAATCAAACCAGGAAAAACAAGAGTCCAGACTCTGTGGCTTTGCTGTACCTCCACCTTCTGAAAAAGCTGATGGCCTATGGAAAATATTGAGTCAAATGACATGGGATGAAATATCAGTTGTAGTCAAAAATGCATCATGGAACTACAGATGTCGATCGTTTAATTACAGCATTTTCTTACCGCGGTAAGATCAGGTAGATTGCGTCAAACTGTGATTGCACTATTCCAAACGCATGGGGGAGCTAGAACGCTGAAAATGCTATTCGTTCTCAAAAATAGTTTTCTAAATGACAGTACACACAATGTTCACAATGTTCTCCTAAAATAACAGGTTATAACGAATTTAAAAGCGAAATGTTTCTAGTTGTAACTTCATCACTGATATAATTACAAAATGTTTTAATAAAGAAAAAACACCAATAGCCTACACAGAAATAAAGACTATTTGTTTAAACATTTGAATTATTAATAATTTCTTAATTATTATTAAGAAATAATAAAATACAAAGCAGAACTATTTGTTACAATTGTAGTTTTGGAGTACAGCATGGTAGAAAAACACATCTTATGACAGTTGGCGAATAGGCTGTCAGAGTTTACTCTATTGTATTTAATAGACAAATGCGTCAGTCGCTTATTTGTTGCATCAACTCATTTGTTTTATCAAATCAGCCAATATGGCCGTTAAAATTCTCGAATTCCAGCCGTATAGAATAGCTACCAAACATGTTTTTTTAATAGCCATACTGTATAAATGCCTACATTTAAACAGCAATAAAACACAAATTCTATGATCAAACAAATGTTTTTCATTTAAATTAGCATAATGAACTCTTCACAATATTTGGGAACTGAGCATACAGTATAGGTGACACCAGAGATGTTGCTATGATCTCATTGTCCTCTGGGTTCATTTTCTTAATCGATCATCTTCCTCTTTAACAGCAAGCCCTAATCGTGGCAAGCGAATTGTGCCGTTCGCTTGCCAGACTCCAACCTTTATACTAATAATCTGAATTATTATTTTTAAGTAGGCAAGCGAATTCTAAAATCAACTCCTAATAAATTGTATACAAATACGAATATGATATCGCACCAGTAAAAAATATTATTTTGATTGAGCATAAAAATAAATTAAAAAGCCAAAATCGCAGCTTTCTACGCTTTTGAAATTGTACATGTTCAAATTGCGATTCCAGATAATTATTATACAGGTTGGAGTCTGGCAAGCGAACGGTGCGATCGTGTCAGTCTACACATAGCCTATCTTCAAGCGCTCTTACAACACATCTTCCCCTACCTTTTGCTATTTTAAGACAATAAAGGTTTATAATTCAAATGTCCAGCTGTATAGCTGAAATCGGTCAATCAAACTATACAACACATTGTTCTGTTCATGCCTCTCACTCGTCCCAATTTATTAAAAGTGAGTATTCTTAAAACATCCCAATTCCGTGACGGCTAACGAAAGTAATAGCCACAACCCAATAAAGTAACAACATACGCAGGTCAGGGAAACGATACTAGCTGTGCTGCTACACTGAACAGCAAATTAACCAGTCAGAAACATGAAGATGCGGCGTAGAGCCCACTGCGAAAGAATAGTGCGGAGTAGGGCTTGCTGTTAAGGAGATGAAGAGGATCGATTAAGAAAATGAACCCAGAGGACAATGAGAGAGACTAGGGATGATTTGGTGCCAAAAATAAATCATCTTCTGTTGTTTGGGAATATTTCAGGTTCCAGAGAGATGTCACAAACTAGCAACGCCTCTGGTCAAGGATATCGTTCGTTTTCGTTTTGTTTCACTAATAATGAATTACTGTGATATACCTTTGATGAATTACATAAAAAGCTGGATCATGGTTCATGGTTCTATAAAATAATTAGCGAAATTTCTTATTCAGACAGATTATATGTTTCATATTTTGTTTATCTCCTAAAAAAGGAATTTCATGAATAAGATTGCAAAACTAAGTTTAGAGGTAAAACGGATTTTGTCGCACTGCATGTGATCAACTGTCATCAACATTACACTTCATTCTCATTGTTAAGTTAATTCACAGGGAGCGTCATCCTTTATCTTGGGGTATCGCCCATCAAGAGTGATTTGTGTCTGCCTGGGTACTCTCTGGCCACCTAGCTGTCGCAATTATTACATTGCCTGATCGAAATAATTTGAGCCACATCGCAATTAGTTTTATAGACAAGGATCTTTTTGCACAAAGTTTTGATTTTAAAATCATGTTTCCAATCTGAATAATGGATTTTATATTTACTGTACACTGAATTCATTAATACATTACACTGTATTAATGAATACAGTACACTGAATTCATAAACGTTAAAACGTTTTCTCATGTGTCTAATACTTTATTTTAATCATAATAGTGTCCCACTTTACCTAACAAAATGTCACTCAAAAAAAGAATAGCCTACATAGAAGGATTATTTCTAAGAACACAGGCAATTATATTTTAATTCGTTTATTAGACCCAACAAATGTACTAAATGAAAATTACACAACACTTAACTAAATTCTAATTAATTTTTCATTTCCATCTAATTTTGATGATGTACAAGGTAAAATAAGAGACAGTGTTGACCAGTTTGCTACGATCAAAGGATATCGGCATGAATAGCCTTACAAAGGCCTAAAGCATGGTTGCTTGATAAACACAATAAATTTGAAAAAATAAAAGGAAAGGATGACTTACAGTAGCCTACACTGTCACGGTGCCACCCGTGCCGCGTTCACCGTCTCCACTATTAAGCACACCTGTTCCTGATGACATCACCCAGGACACACCCAACATTATGCACAACAAATCCTCATTACTAGGCCCAGTGGTGTCGTTAGGCCTGATCTTATATGAATAGCCCCGGATCTCAAATTGACCAAAAATAATAATAAAAAAAATAGCCCCTGATCTATTCATCTATAATTACGATCGTGCATTATGACAATGTACACGTGTAGGCCGCTAGCATGTACATCGAAATTTTCCACATGTACATTCAAAACCCTGTACTTTCTGTCCGGGCGCGGCGGGTAGGTGGGCTAAGCCCAGAATGTATTGTGATCCTAGCGACGCCTCTGACTAGGCCAACAGCTAAGGAAAACTGTGCTCCCGAGTTTACATCAGCCGGCAAAGGCTTTTCGCCGGTATCAGGTGTATTCTGCCAGATGAAAATATCAACCGCCAAAATGTCAAATGAGTGTGAGAAATATGCCAAATGAATAAGTAAATAGATTAATAGCATATTAAATAGCCTAATATTGTGTGACCTGTATGATCTGTTGCCAAGAAAACAGCGAGCCTCCGCTCACTCTCACAATAAGACATTGTCATGTGACTAAGCTCGGTGCGAGAACCAAAAGCAGCACACTCCGGCACCAGCTCAAGCGCGAGTCTCTGAAATGTCGAAGGCGAAGCAGACATAACCGGGCCGGTTTAAAGAAATCTAGTGATGGTGCAACTAAGGCCAGCAAGCGAGGTTCAGCAAATGATCTGAGCTAATTTCGACAGTCTTACAGTTGGTATACAGTATTTAAACTGAGTATATGCTCAGCTCACAAAGATTGTGAAGCGCTCATTCTGCTGACTAATTTAAATAAAAAACATTTGTTTGATCACAGAGTTTGTGTTTTATTGCTGTTTAAGTGTAAGCTATTATACAGTAAGGCTTTTAAAAACATATGTCCAGTAGCTCATCTGTATGGCCGGAATTCTGGAATTTTAACGCCATATTGGCCGTTTTGAAAAGACAAATAAGAGACTGCGCTTGTTTACTAAATAGTAATGATGCAAAATTAGGCTACATTGCGGCATTGCAAAACTATTCTAAACTTGATTTTGAACATACTGAAATTTAGACCCAACTTTTATTTATTTGTCAATGCAATTGATTTGGAACATACCATTTTTCGATGACTTTTCCTAAGTAGGTGTAACATATTACACTCCGTTGTCAGAATTCTATATTCACAAACTGAAAACTATTTAGAGACTAATTACCGTTTGTTTTACATTGTATTCCTACTTAATAATTGATTATGTGAGAGTACAAGTATTGTAACAGGCGCTTTGTCTCACCAGTCTCTCTCTTTGGGTTAATGTGGAGTAATTAACAGTAAATTTGTTGAATTAAGGCCATTGTACAGTAAATAAACGAATGACATGTTCTGTTAAAATCCCATTTTATTAGAAACTTTAGAAAAAAATCAATCGTTATTTACCTCTGAAAATATTAATGAAACATTGATGGGTTTAAAGTGTAGCCCATTGCCTGTTTACAAACTAAACGTCCTTCATGTAAACAGGCTATGTTAAACACTTGAATTATTTTTGCTGGGGTCTATAGTGGCATATTGTACTTAAAGAAATCTGGTGGTAAAAGTAATTTCTTATTTTTTTATTTTAATAAAAAAAAAAATGTTATTGATAAAAACAGATGCAGTCTTCAGGAAATATTTGTGCAGAAAAGTGGCATCAATGACGCAATAAGTAATGTACTTGGTAAAAGTCTGCAATTAGCCTACATAAATGTTAACTTAATTGTTGTAATCAACAGCTATATTTCCATTCAAATAATTGTATTTCGGTTTAAATAATTACAATTAAGCGAAAAGGAAGAGATTCACATGTGTAGACCTATAACATGGAATCAAACACAGCAACATAGCAATCCATGAATAGGATTATAGTAGACAATATTCCTCCGATTTGAATGTTTTATTCTGGCCAGAATAAGTACAGACGCAGGCTTGAATAACAGCAGTTTCAGGCGGGTGTCGATGTTCACGGTGAACTTAACCCTCTCAGAACTTGAGCAGAAACTTTGTCCACATTTCACACGAGTAGAATTCAGAGGGAAATGATTTCGAAAGGTTGCTATCCTATTGACTCTGCCAATGCTGGAATCACTTAATCTCCTTGTTGAGAAGCGAGCACAATGTGGAATTTTTGAAGACAATAGGTATAGTATGATGGCCCAGAAGAGGCATACTTTCTAGACAGCAGGGATTTATTGACTTTTGGTGAACTTGGAAAGTTTATTTTTGACGTACTCCTAGGTAGTTTACTTATTTTTGTCGTACTCGGCAGGTTTATTTTTGGCATATCCCTGGGCTCATCATCCTCACTTTCTCCTGGGAATCTTCAGCTTGTTTTTCTAACATTTTATGAAGAATCAATAAGATCAAACTTTTCTACAAATGCTACTGAAAACAAATGAGTTGAAATACAAATACGGATTATAACTTCACAATCATGCGCTTTACTCTCACCAGACTTTCCTCTGTATCAGTCTGTAAATCTGTATGTACCTCTGCCTCTCGTAGTTTCAATCTAGCTTCTGCATAATTGTCTGAAAAACATTGGGTAAATTCTATAAAATGTATATGAAGGGGAAGCGATATTACTTTTTTGACAATAAGCACAGGGAATTGTGAATGAGAAACAAATTTGATTTTTGAAAGGTTGATCAATCACAACCTTGCTGAAGGTGTAAGTAATTAACTAAAAATGCTTGTGAACACTAAAATAAAATGTAACATACTTGCTGAGAATATTATCCTGACATTGTATGGAATCCATGCTTTTCCAGGATGCTTTCGAGCTTTTGTAGCCTTGACAATGTCCTTGTCTTTATAAGGCGGCCATAAGCACACCCCATCTTTGATCTACAACGCAGGTGCGGCCCCAACCTCATTGCTTTCTTCAAATATAACAATATGATACATCACCTTCAAGAGAAAAGACAAAAGTTTTTAGTTTTGGAGGTTGATAGAAGACAAACAGCCAGTAAATGAACAAACACATGAAATGACTGAATGAAAATGTAAAGATTATGCAGATCCTACTGCTTTTAACAAAATTATGTCATCTAAAACACCTTTTAAACTAAACTTTAATAGACTCATCTAAACAGTCATACTTACAAATTGATTGTCCTGGGAGTCATCAGGGAGTTGATGAGTGGGATATGGTTTCAAACCCTACACAGAGGAGTGTGAGTGCAGAAGGGGAATGACCACATATCAGTTCTGTAGGGGCAACCTCACACATTTCTGCACGTTTTTCTAGCTGGAAGCACTGAATGCTTGAGGATAGGTCAGAAACAACAGAGATTCTGAACTTCCTGGAGTCAAGAGGGTATTGAAAGAATGGTTCCTTGAGCCCATATTCTTTACACACAATGTACACTTTGCCTTCTGTAGAAATTACATTCAAGACAGATACAACTGCATTGTTAATGCTGATACAGCCATCTCTCACTGATGTTCCGATAACCAATCCATCAATCCACAACTCCTTAAACTGAGTCACTCCACCATAAAAACACTGTGGGACAGGCCCTTCCTGATGTGGCTTCCTCAATGATATTCCTTGAGGTTCTTTGTCTTCATGATTGGAATTTGAACTATCCATCTCTGAAAGTCTGCGTATAACTTGAGTCAAAGGATTGTGTGGCTTCGTAACCATTCTTTTTAGTTTCCCCAAGAAATTCTCAAAAGGAAAGCCAGATATGAGATCTAAGTTACCATGTATTTTAGCATCATCACTTAGATGTACAAGGCCATGAATGTTATAAACAAGGAATTCCTGACCATACAGTTGACCGAAGGGCTTGACAAATGAAACAAGTAATGTATTGGCTAGTTCATTCATTGGCCAACAATATTTTGGATTCACTAGAAGGTATATACCAATAGAGAGGAGCATTTAGTTGTCATACACCGGTGACGGCAACTCATCTTTAAGAACAAGTGGACCGGTGTAGAGTAAAAATTGACGCAGCTCAGTCGATTTCCATCTTAATCTATCAGCAAGGGGATGAGGTTTTCTGGCAAATTCAATTGGGATGTATCCCTTTAGGGCAACAAGCCTTTCCGAGATAGAGGAAGCTTGATGGAACGAAACACGACAACGCTGGGGACCACTAGTGCCCAACCACAGATCCAAAAGCCGTCTAGTGACGCCTAAACAAACTAAATGCATGTAGTCATGAGGGAAGCCTGTTACCATGTCAATATTCGTATCTGAAACAGGAGACTGGTTATGGTGGTGTTCTTCGTCAACTAACTGTTCAAAGCACTCATTGGTTCTACACCTTGCATTGACCTCTGGGAATGTCAAAAGATTGGCCTGTGTAGACACCCCTTTGGTGCCATTTATCACATCCTCTATATCCAGTGTGCGACTTCACATCTTTTATAAATGCTCTAGCTGGGGCATCACATACTACAGAACTCACATTTAAGAAAAATGTTTTGCCCATGAAAAGAAAACCATCATGCTTTTTAACTCACTGACCAAGTCCTTCAAATACTCGTGCAAAGATGTTGGTTTTGAGGATCCACAAAATAAAGCAATCATAACAGGCTTCTTGGCATATCCCTGCGAAATTCCAAGTATTGGCCAAAACTGAATAGCAGAGCTCTTAAAAAGAGGAAGTCCATCAAAATTGAGCTGCAACTTGAATAAATGCATATCTGAAACCCTAGACGATATTCTTACAAAATGTTTGTTGAGTGTGTTGATAATTCCAAAGTAGTAGAATGAGCCACCAGCCAAAGTTTCAATTTTGTACATAGTTTTTGTACCCAATAAAGATCTTCCATCTTTGGGTAGGAAGGGGTGGTGAACTCTAAGAATAATCAACTGGGCAGTCAAGGCAATCAAAGGGATTCTAAACTGTACTGCCCAGACTGCCTATTAACTGTTCACAAGAACCAGTCTCACCAGTGATATCACTGTCTTCTTTGCTCCCCGACTCCAGTTCAACATCAGAGACATCAAAATCCTCAATTACAAAATCAGACCCCTCCATGCCAGTGTCTTTGTAAATATAATCTTCCACATCCCTCTCCAGGACCTCACTCAAGTGACAAAATCAATCGATTTTTTTTCTCAAATTATTTCAGGTACTGTAATCCATTTCACTGCCCTCCATTGTTGACCTTGAAGTAGCAATAAGTTACCTTGTGTATTGTTCGATCTGCACTTCTGAAAACAGAAAGAAAAATGTTTTTAGAGTGTTACAGTGCATTATGCCTACATACAGTGAATGCTTTTTAAAACTAGAAAAATGTTGTCATGTTGGATTTGCATATGGTGGCCTAATTTCCACTAAATTGTGTAGAGTGATTCAATACAAACCAGGTCTAAAGAATATGAATATTTGGGGGAATACAAAAAGAATAACACCTATAGCAGAAGGATGAGTGTCATCTTACATGTATCTAAATGCATACTGAATTTTTTTTTCATAATGTTGGCCTTAGTCCGCTCTAAAAAGAGAAACAGACCGATACAAATTCTGATTGGTACGTAAAACATTCGTCCTTATATAATCTTTCCAAATATCATATATCCTTGCTTATGGATTGCCTAAATACAAACTGAATACATTACATTAACATTATGCTACCATACCTGTGAACACCTACCACCAATACAGAAGTTAAAGCCTATGGACTGCCCTCATGAATAGAATAGAAGCATTGAACTCTCAATAAAGAGTTCACATTCAATAAAGGCTTTTTGTTATTGTCCCTTCAAGGTGATTTATTGAATGATATTGAAAACAGGAGTGTCAATAATATAAAATGATATATTAGTTTCATTTTTAAAGCATTCAATATTCAGTATGTTTTATTCCAGTACTGTTAGCTTGTGTGAAATTAATTCAAATATGATTCAGGATGATCTCCTTCAAAATGGAAGTTAAAAAAAGAGTAGCACAAAGTAAGACACTGCACTCTTTCTAGACACTCCTTTTCCATCGCCGTCATTGGATGCAATATTGGGCTGCATGTTCACACGTTTCGGTGACAGAAATGGCTACAGCTTGCTTAATGCTTCTCCCTGTAGTTGTATTCAAGTCATAGAGACAACAGAACTAGCACATTAACTGCGTCCTTGCCATCGCAACATGGCAGAAAAACAATATTCTACATGCTGGTGCAAATTACACTAATCGTATTCTAGCAAGGTAGTTAGTTAGACTTCAATCATACTTATCTATCGCAATGTGAATCAAGTAACCACGCATACAATTCCAATCGCTATTATTAGCTGCTAATTAACAAAGAAAAAAGTCCTGCCTTTTTGGCCATTTATTTTACTAATCTTTAGCGCCACTGAGGTACATAAGGCTAATGTCGGCAAATCAGCACAACATTCACGTACCAACCGAAAATCATGAACTAAGATATTACATTTAGGTCACAGTTTGATCAGAAAAACAATGTCAAGTAGCTAAAATAACCTGACAACAAATAGCTAACATTAAATATAATCATTAGCAGTACACTACAGCTAAATAAGCTAGCTAGCTATAATCCGTTTTTTCTGAGTAAAAGGCTAGCATATTGACGTTACTTGGCTAGGTAGCCGATGAATAGGTAACATAAATTGTCCTATAAAATTCCGTATGGATTAGGAAAATGTCTTACCTTATTTCATTTATTGTTCCACTCACTTTTTGCAGTTTTGGGCTGTGAATTTGCGACTGTATCAGGGCTGCTCGTTCCAGGTTTACAACGGGGTCTCCCCACTAAACAGCAGGGATCTTTTTGCTTACTTGTCACAAAAAGTGACTGGTGGTTTTGATAGGTTTAAGGTGAAGATGTCAGATGTATTTAAATAGGGCGTGTTCTGTCTGACATCACACAGTAAAAAAAAAAAGAGAAAAATGATATCAACCACTATTATTTTAATGACATTACATTTTTATTTTCTTCTAATATTTAAAGATGGTAATATAATTAATGATGTAATAATCAGTATGATACTAGTGAAACATTTTCGTAAACAGTTCCTAGCAAAAGTATTCAGAACCCTGAACAATTCACACATTGTTGAATTAAATTTTTTAATTTATGTTTGAAAAAAAAAATTCAACACTGAACCTTGAAATCAAGTATTGTAAGGTAACATTGGCTAAGTGTTGGGTAATATTTTTTATGAAATGTTAAACTAAAATATTTTGCTTGCACAATTATTCAACCCATGGTGTGGAAGCTCCTTGTATAAAGAATTTGCCTAACAAGGACACCTTTTCATTCTCCTGCATCTATGAAACATTAAAGTTGCTGCCACATTTCCTACATCCCACTGTTGAAGAATCATTGGTCAGGCTGTGAATTTGATGGAAAATGTATCCAAAGGGCATTCTACTGAAGTTACTGCGATAAATAAATTCATAGTAAAAGGGTACAAAATTATATCCAAGGATATCTCAGTGAGCGCAGTTGGATAAATGATAAGGAAATATGAGCTGCATCACACCACCCAGGCAATGCTAAGAGGCTGTATTCAAAATTCATTGTATTATAAGTCTTGTGACTTATCACTTTAAAGAAGTTCAGTGGCTTAATGTTGCACCAGCCAACCATATCAAATAAAAAGTTCACCTTTCAGGATAAATATCGCAACCACAAGACCTATAGCAACTTTGGAGTGGCGCAAGAACAAAAGGGTAAATGTCCTACTGTGGCCCAATCAAAGACCTCTTTTCAATCCTGTTGGGAACCTGTGGCATTAGAAAATGGTGATGTAAGTATCATCCAACCAGTGGCATCGTTAGCCCTGGGCGTCTGGGGCTATAGCCCCGGCTCTCAAATGGAACAAAAATAATAACAATAAAAAAATAGCCCCTGATCTATTCATCTATAATTCCGATCGCGCATAATGACAATGTAGACTTGTAGGCTGCTAGCGTGTACATCGAAATTTTCCTCATGTACATTCAAAACTCTGTAATTTCTGTCCCGGGCGGGAAGGTGGGCTAAGCCCCGAATGTATTGGGATCCTAGCGATGCCTCTGCATCCAACCAACTTGAGCAACCTAAGGTTTATTGACAATTTCAATACTTTTTTGGAACTGTAAAGACCGCTTTAGACCTGATGGGGTTGATCCAAACATCATGGGATGCCGGCTGCTTGGTGCCAACATACGTCACGCTCTTGGAATGCCATTCCCAAACAAGATAAGCATGAAGGACAGTACTCATAGGCAGAGTATCCACCCCCCCTCTCCTGACCCTCTAACTAAAATCACCCAGTGTTTCCAGAAGTTGTCCTTGTCCCAAACAGGGGCACAACAACTCCCACCCCCCCTCCACCAAACTCACCCTCTCCACCTCAATCACACCCACCCTCTCCCCCTCTATCACACTCCCCCTCTCCCACTCACCCTCCCCCCCTCCACCACACTCACCAATCAGGGAGCTAGTTCTAACCAAAGAGAGCAGAGCTCATCTTTCCCTATGTCCCACTCCTCCCCCCCGTGTAAAACGAATGCTTAGACAACTGCCACATCGTCAACAACCTTGTCCTTTATTTCCACAGAGCACAGAATATACTCGGTGATGTGCTTCGGGTCCCT
>JACXGI010008300.1:0-34011 GCA_016801175.1 Esox masquinongy
CCTCTGAGCCTGGGTCCTCTCTAGGTTTCTTCCTAAATTTCGGCCTTCTTAGGGAGTTTTTCCTAGCCACTGAAATTCAACACTACTGTTGTTTGCTCCTTGGGGTTTTAAGGCCGGGTGTTTTGTAAAAGCACTTTGTGACAACTGCTGATGTAAAAAGGGCTTTATAAATAAATTTGATTGATTGATTGATTGATTAGGCTGTATCTTTTGAACCGTTTATGCTACAGACACGAAACCAACTTTGTTTCACCAGTTCAGGCTATCCCTACTTCAAATTAGTAAATATTTATCGATTTTACGTATGCTAATTTGTGTAATTAGCATTAATTATAGCGGTAATTAACTATTAGGCTGTATCTTTTGAACCGTTAGTGGTACAGACACAAAACCAATTTTGGTTCACACAATAAGTCTTTCCTCAGTTTATATGATGAAACGTTTATTGTTTTTACATATGCTAGTTAGCGTAATTAGCGTTAATTAACCATTAGGCTGTATATTTTGAACCATTCATATTCTAAATAAGAATTCTATTACGTTTCTAAACAATTGACTGTTTAATTGCTACTTAGGGTAAAACTAAGAATGACTTCTGAACCGTTCGTGCTACAGACATGAAACCAGCTTTGTTTCACACGTTTAGGCTATCCCCAGTTCATATGATGAAACGTTTATTGATTTTATGTATGCTAATTAGCATAATGAGTGTTAACAAACTACTAGGCTGTATCTTTTGAACCGTTCATGCTAAAGACACGAAACCAACTTTGTTTCACCAGCTTTGGCTATCCCTACTTCAAATTAGAAAACATTTATCGATTTTAAGTATGCTAATTAGCGTTAATTAACTATAAGGTTGTATCTTTTGAACCGTTCATTCTTCAGATACGAACCCAACTTTTTTTCACAAGATTCTGCTATCCCCACAGCAAATTATGAAACGGTTATCGATTTTACTTACGCTAATTAGCGTAAATTAACTACTAGGCTGTATCTTTTGAACCGTTCACGGTACAGACACGAAACCAGTTTTGTGTCACATGTTTAAGCTGGCCCCACTGTATATTATGAAATGGTTATCGATTTTACGTATGCTAATTAGTGTAATTATCGTTAAATAACTGCTAGGCTGTATCTTATAAACCATTTGTGCTGCGGACACGAAACCAACTTTGTTTCACACGTTTATCCTTAGCCATGATTATTTTCAGTAATTCCTGTTCATAAAAGGTCCCAACGATCACATCACCATCATAATCTTTTATTCTATATACAGGAGGCACCCTAGGAATGCACTCCGTTATTGTAAAATATTCATCTGTATACCCTATGTCATAGCCCTTGGTAAATACCCCTCTCAACTTTGAGAGTCTCACAGTAGTCACTCAGTACAGTAACTTTGATTTCCATTTATCATCAATGTTATACCATACAGGTTCTTGAGAACAAATCTAACATTTTCTTCACAAACGTCAACAGGCTTCATCTAAATAGACTGATGATTGTAATGATTGTAATGATGTAATGATTGTAACCACAAACCAAATTTTTTATAAAATCAGCATAACGATGTGTGTCGGCAGCCGTGAGATACTGCCACATTTGTGATTTAATTGTTTTATTAAATCTCTCAACAATACTCGCTTTGACATAATTTCCAGTAGCAAAATGTTTTATGTGGTACTTCATTAACAATTCAAAATGTGAATAAAAAAACTCTGTCCCATTGTCCATTTGGACTATTTTGGGGGTTCTTCCTTCTTTTAATATGTCTTTAAATGCATGCTTTACCTTGATAGCGCTTTTATTTCTTAACACACAAATCCTGGCATATTTACTTAACACATCTATACACTGATCAGCCATAACATTATGACCACCTGCCTAATATTGTGTAGGTCCCCCTTTTGCCGCCTAAACAACCCTGACCCATCGAGGCATGGACTTCACTAGACCTCTGAAGGTGTGGTGTGGCATCTGGCACCAAGACGTTAGCAGCAGATCCTTTAAGTCCTGTATGTTGTGAGGTGGGGCCTCCATGGATCGGACTTGTTTGTCCCACAGATGCTCGATTGGTTTGAGATCTGGGGAATTTGGAGGCCAAGTCAACACCTTGAACTCGTTGTTGTGTTCCTCACACCATTCCTGAACCATTTTTGCTTTGTGGCAGGGCGCATTATCCTGCTGAAAGAGGCCAGTGCCGTCAGGGAATACCATTGCCATGAAAGGGTGCACATGGTCTGCAACAATGCTCAGGTAGGTGGTGTGTGTTAAAGTAACATCCACGTGAATGACAGGACCCAAGGTTTCCCAGCCGAACATTGCCCAAAGCATCACACTGCCTCTGACGGCTTGCCTTCTTCCCATAGTGCATCCTGGTGCCATGTGTTCTCCAGGTAAGCGGCACACACGCACCCAGCCATCCACGTGATGTAAGAGAAAATGTGATTCATCAGACCAGGCCACCTTCTTCCATTGCTCCGTGGTCCAGTTCTGATGCTCACATGCCCGTTGTAGGCACTTTCGACAGTGGGCGGGTCAGCATGGGTACCGTGACGGGTCTGCAGCTACACAGCCCCATACGCAACAAACTGTAATGCACTGTGTGTTCTGACACCTTTCTATCAGTACTAGCATTAACTTTTTCAGCAATTTTAGCTACTGTAGTTTGTTGGCTCAGATGCTTGGGGTGGGACCGGAAGTCCCACCCCAAGCATACGCCACACCGGAAGTTCCACCCCAGCATATGTCACACAGGAAGTCCCATTCGCCAAACTGGAAGTCCCGCCCCCAAACCAGACGTCCCACCCCCTGTCAATCAATCATCAAAAGTGACAGAATAAATCCTATATTAACTACTTGCATAGAGTGGTGTAACATCAACATATTCTGTATATGACTTTATGAACATCGGAGGTGAGAAAAATATCTATACTACTTATACATTTATCAATCAACATAATATATTTACAGACTCATTCAGTCAAAGATATTGCCTCTTCTTGGTCCGGCAAAAAGGAAGTGGGTAACAGGAAGTAGGAAACAACGGCGAGAGTTAGAGATAAAAAACAAGTAATAAGAGGATGAGGTAGGATGCAAGGAAGAAAAGTATAGGAGTAAAGGGGTAAGGAAAACCAAGAGGTAGGACGTAAGGGAAAAATGGGTGGTTGGAGAATGAGGGGAAGGGGAGACAGAGGACAAAAATGAGGGAAGTTGGAAGGGTGATTTGGATGGATGAAGGAGAAAATCATTGGGAAGGAGGGGGTTTACAAGAATCTCACACATCTAGGCCAAAGCCGGCAGATTCCACCAACTGTGACTAACCCAAGCGAGCGAGGGGAAACCCGGACAAGGTTATCACATTCATCACTGTGTCTACATTCATCAACTGCCATCCCTAGCCACCTCCACCCATGTGCAGGTGTGTTTGCATTCTTGGTGAGCCAACACATACCATGTTTTATTTGACCTATAAAATCTTCCA
Source organism: Esox masquinongy (assembly GCA_016801175.1). Lineage (NCBI taxonomy): Eukaryota > Metazoa > Chordata > Actinopteri > Esociformes > Esocidae > Esox > Esox masquinongy. The sequence continues at coordinate 3,488 of JACXGI010008300.1, forward strand.
CCCACACTCTCACTAAAAGCCAGGAAGTGAACCAAAAACAAAATAGACATCAGCACACAAAAAACACCAGCACGCCAACAGTCTCAAGAGTAAGAAATAAAAGAAACACTTTCAAAGGGAATGTGGTAGCAACAAACATAGTATATTGAGTCATTCTGTCACTGAGCTCTGTGTCACAGCGAGGTATTCATTTAGATCTAGCACTCATTTCTCCTCCTTTCTCCAGTCGCTAAGGAACAACTAAATGAAAGGAGCTGTCGGCCCACACACATGCAAGCATAGACATATGAACACACAAGACAGCTAGATGGAGTATTTCAAGCCCGGTTCACATTTGGTGTTTGTAGGCTCTCTGTCGCAACACCTCACATCTGATTGGAAAGTGAGGAAGTTTGGAATAGGAGGAGCAAATGAGAAAAATGAAATAACGTAAGTGGAACAGCCTGTGCCCATTAGATAAGTGTAGACAACTGAGCATCTCCAACATCTCTGCTCACAAAACCCATCTCTTCCACTCAGGAAACCCTGTGAAAACGAGCCGCTGCTGAAGGGAACACGTGTCATCTTTATCCTTCTGTTTTTCTCTTTCACCTCATTCCAATAAACACAAGATAAAAGACTGGAAAGATCTGGGTTATGAATGAGTGAAGGGAATATTGGGAGGTTGCTTCATGCAAATGTACGCAGAAAAATGTACACACACGATGGCATGCACAGGCAGTCTTAAAACCAAAAGAACCTGGCTAGATCTTCCCTACTTAGATGTATGGGTTGATAGGGCAAGATGGAGCATCCATCCCCAGGGGTTTGAATGGAGATATACACCATAGTGGTGAGGTTGAACTGGGGTCAGGGCAGAATGCAGGGCGCTTGAGTGTCTCAAAACTCCATGAATCACTGAAAGATGATATAATGACCAAACACACATTCCATTAACCAGCTGTAGTTTGTTTCAGGCTTGGAAGTGACAATTAAAATGCTACCTTTTATCTGAATAAAGGAATCAGTAGTGGTAGAGAATGTTGTTTCTAGCTCAAATGCAGTTGATTGGTGACAATGACATGAACATACACTACCATTCACAAGTTTGGGGTCACTTACAAATGTCTTTGTTTTCCATGAAAACGTAACATTAAATGAGTTTGAATAGGAAATATAGCAAAATTAATAAGAAAAATAGTAATTGACAAGGTTAGATATAATGATTTTTATTTGAAATAATAATTGTGTCCTTCAAACTTCGCTTTTGTCAAAGAATCCTCCATTTGCAGCAATTACAGTCTTGCAGACCTTTGGCATTTTAGTTGTCAATTTCTTGAGGTGATCTGAAGAGATTTCACTCCATGCTTCCTAAAGCACCTCCCTCAGCACCCGATTGGCTTGATGGGCACTTCTTATGTACCATACAGTCAAGCTGCTCCCACAACAGCTCAATAGGGTTGAGATCCAGTGACTGTGCTGGCCACTCCATTATAGACAGAATACCAGCTGACTGCTTTTTCCCTAAATAGTTCTTGCATAGTTTGTAGCTGTGCTTTGGGTCATTGTCCTCTTCTAGGAAGGAATTTGCTCCAATCAAACATCATTCATAGGGTATGGCATGGCATTGTAAAATGGAGTGATAGCCTTCCTAAATCAAAATCTCTTTTAACCTGCACAAACCTTCAGGTGGCGTCAAGCACTCTTCCAGCAGCTTTTCATTTGGTCTGTCTCACGAATGTTCTTCTTAGTGATACGAATACCTCAAACTTAGATTTGTCTGTCTGTTCTGGTCCCAGTAAAGTTTAAGACTTTAAACATCAGTTAGAATGCAGCCTTTCTGTCATGTGACAGGAAGTGTAGCAGTATAACCTATGTGTCAGGTGACAGGAAAAATTACAGTAGAGAAATGTTTGAGGCAAGTGTACATGAAAACATAACCTGAAATTAGTTTGAATAGGAAATATAGCAAATTGAATAAGAAAAATGGTCATTGACAAGGTTAGAAATAATTTTACTTTACTGGGACCAGTTTCACACTTTAATTTGATTAAACTTCCAAATTAAATCCCCTTTCTCACAGAGCTATTTGAATGAGTGTTTAGCTAACCGGATAGCTAGATACGAGCTATCCAGTTACGAACATTTAGTGAGTCCAGTATAATGTCCTTACCACTTTTTTCCCATCTTCCTCTGTCCAGTATCTGTTCTTTTTCCCATCTTAATCTTTTCTTTTTATTTGCCAGTCTAAGATATGGCTTTTTCTTTACAACTCTGCCTAGAAGGCCAGCATCCTAGAGTCTCTTTCACTGTTGACTTTGAGACTGGTGTTTTGTGGGTACTATTTAATGACGCTGCCAGTTCAGGACCTGTGAGGTGTCTGTTTCTCAAACTGGACACTCTAATGTATTTGTCCTCTTGCTCAGTTGCACACCGTGGCCTCCCACACTTCTTTCTATTGTGGTTAGAGACAGTTTGCGCTGTTGCACGAGATCTTCAGTTTCATGGCAGATTCTTGCATGAAATAGCCTTCATTTCTCAGAACAAGAATACACTGATGAGTTTCAGAAAAAAGTTATTTGTTTCTGGACATTTTGAACCTGTAATTGAACTCACAATTGCTGATGCAGTGGTTCTCAACCTGTTTTGGGCAAGCGCCCCCCTATCCATTATCCAGGTCCCCCCATCAAATAAGATGTAGACTAATTGCCCTGAATATTAATGATGATGATTATTATTATTGTTATGATTATTATTATTGTTGTTATTATTATTATTGTTGTTACTATTGTTATTATCAAAAATCATCAAAAAAAGCACATCATTGAATGACAAACAACAGATTGATTCGTTTCCCAGGGAAACAAACAGCAGCCAATCAGAAACAGCTAGCAATTTAACATTCAAATCTTAATTAAACAACTGCCAATCAGAAATGCTAAACAATAATCATTCTTATGAATTGTTCCCATGGAAAAAAAGCTGGCACTTATCAAGAGGTCAACGCAGAAGGATTAGCTTTCAAAGGAAATTAGTTAAAATCCTTTGAAAGTTAGTGAGAGCCCTGCGTAGTTGAAACTTTTAACTCGTATTGTTGTGAATCTTCGGTGTAAACTCGCCCTAAAACAAATGCCCCCCAAGGGCACCTCAATGCCCCACTTTCCAAAATATTGCTTCCAGCGGCCCCATCATCTGAATGCCCCCAGGGGGGCGGTACCAACCCCGTTGAGAAACACTGCTCTAGATACTCAACTAGTCTAAAGAAGGGCAGTTTTACTGCATCTTTAATCAGCTATGCTAATATAATCGCAAAAGGGTTTTCTAATGATCGATTAGCCTAAAATTATGTACTTGGAATGCAAACACAACATGCCATTGGAACACAGGACTGATCATTGCTGATAATATGCCTCTGTATGCCTATGTAGATATTCCATTAACAATCTGCCGTTTCCAGCTACAATAGTAATTTACGACATTGTTAAAAATCAGCTGTTTCATATAGTGGTAGAAATAATGATCTGTACCCGGTTGTCAAGGGAGAGAGTAATTCAGTTATTTATTGCAGCATTTGATAGTCGATTGCTCATAATGTTTGTGGCTCGATACTCGTTCTTACAAACTCGAGCTCACTCATTCTCATCTCAAAGAAACCTCCGGTTGTACCTCAGCTTTATAGACATCCCATACTGAATACACATTAGCCTATTGGCTATTCACTGTCGCGCTTTAAATGAACGTGACTTCCTGTGTATGGATAAACAGATGGTCTTTTACTATCTAAACAAGCATAAACCCTGACAACATTAACTATCTCTACACTGTATTTCTGATCAATTTAATGTAATTTTAATGGACCAAAAATGTGCTTTTCTTTCAACAACAAGGACATTTCTAAGTGACCCCAAGCTTTTGAATGGTACTGTATATTGGGGACAATATCCATGCAAGCGAGGGACTTAAAATATGGTGAAATACATCCACAGATAATAGCCTTTGCAATATTTCACTCGCAGTCTCTCTCCATGCATTTCCTTGAATTGGTTAGGTTGAGTTCCTTTAACCTCTTTATCTATACTGCAGACCCAATACATTCAAATACACTGCTTCCAAACACACCTTAAAAATACAGTGTGCCTAAAGAAGCAAATAAAGAGCCACATACACGCATAAGCACATGCACTCTCACAGATGCACTCACACATGCAACAGACACATAGTCTATCTCTGACTCTCTTACACACACACACACACATTTTTTTATGCTTTTGGGCAAACACACACACAACCCCACACAAATGGGTCCTCAGAGGGCAGATGATATCAGTGTGGCCCTTCAGCATCAGTGAGACAGCAGCCTAATATACTCATTGGCAGTCACCACTGTCGAGGACTAGTCCCTCAATCCCTCATTACCTCCCACTTCTCTCTTACTCTCTCCCTCACTCATTATCTTTGGAACCAAAATGAGTGCGGATGCAGGTGTGAAGTGGTCCCACCAGCAAGGTGAGAGAGAAAGAGATGGTTGGGAGAGGAAGAGAGGGTGATATATAAAGGGAGAAAGGGGAAAGAATAGAGAAGGGAAAGGAGTGAGGGAGAGGGGGAGAGTGGAGAGGTTGTGAAGGGACTGATCCAAACTGACACAAACTGTCCAAAAGTGCCAGCTCAAAATACACACTCATTTAGAAAGCAGACAAACACTTGCACATACACATACTGACAACACAGGTGTGGGGCACACTAAGCCAGACACACTCGAGTGTAGTCAACCCACCGATAGCCAGACAGCGTGTTCAAACAGGGCACTTGAGGTCACTTAACACATTCATAGAACTCAGTTTCAGTCACAGGTAACATTTGTTTTGTATCAAGCCCTTTCTCAGCAAATGTTGACGCACAGTGCACTTTATATTGGTGGCACTAATAGATCTCACAAAGCACCAGCAAAAAAAGACTCCTTTTGGATTGTCAAGATTCCTTGAGACCTGTTTGAATGTCATGCTTAAAATTGTTTGTTTCATCATTTCAATTCAACTACATTATATTTTAGGAGAACAACTTTAACCAGTAAAATGCCTCTTAGGCTGTAGGAAAAGCTAGCAAATGTCTAAGGTGATTAACATTCACAACCAAAACAATAGGGACTGTTTAAACAATAGTTAATCATAACAACATTGTAAGAGTATAATTTCTTTGTTTAGAGATAATATTAATGTTAAACGTGGGCAGATAGAATGGCGAGTCTCTCTGCCGACCATGTGCATTCAAGTCTGTTGTCAGTATGTCATGGCCTAAAAACAATTCTGTTTGTTCTTCCACATTGTGTAATGTGATCTACAATCCAGCTACTGCACTTGCTATTTTCAGGTACATACGTCCGTGTATGTACTCAATTTCACCAATTTCTCTCAGTCTTTCTGTGTCAGCTATCTCACTGTCTCTCTCTCCATCTATCTGTCTCTGTTTTGCAGTATTCCAGCTAAACGTCTAAATTACTTTTAAACAGAGAATCAATGGCTTAAGGTTTTCTGTTAATGTCCAATGATTTTCTGATCCATTCGAGAACATTGCATTGATTGGCTCCCAGATGGCGCAGCAGGCAGCGTCGCTCTTTTGTAGTGCCAGGCTCTCCAAAATAGTCAAGGCTCAAACCTTCACTAGGTCGCCGACTGACGTGTGGCTGGAAGCACCTGGGGTGAAGGGTGGCATCATCAGCAGGGAATTCCTTGAGTCATCGCACTCTAGCGACTCCGTCATATGGGTTTTGCGCCTCATTTGAATGAATGTGAACTAAGACACTTAATGGTTGGATGTGTAATGTGGAAAAAAGCTGAAAGGCCTGGAGCAGATGCCTAGGAAGGAGACATGCCACAATCTTCAACTCTCCAGAGTTCGTTAGGAGTTGCTGCAATGAGACAGTTTAGGAGTTACAACTGATTATTATAGAATTGGAAGAAAAAAAAATATTGTATGATGATTCAAGCCTGCATTTAAGAAAGAGAAGGATAGTGAAAGAAAGAAAAAGGATGGAGAAATATGGGAATAAAGGAGGTTGGAAAGAGAGAACAGAACAAGAAGGGATAAGAGAGGTTGAAGAAAAAGAAAGAGGATGGATAAAGAGGGTGTAGAGAAAGGAAGGATAGAGAAGACAGAGAGAGAAATAGTGAAAGAGAAACCCAAGATCACAGTACGAAATTGAGAGTTAAATGTGACAGAGAGAAAGAGAGATGGACAGGGAGCAAGGGAATGAAAAGAATGGTGTACGTTTTACAAAGAGGTGAGGAAATTAACAAAGGGGAAGATAAATTTGGGGGGATTACAAAACCATGATGCATCTGCCAGGCTGGCGACAGCAACACATAGCTATGACCCAAATACAGCTGTAGTGCATATCGATTGGCCGAAAGAAAACACACAACTTCCACACCACCCCATCCCGCCACATCATGTGCACCTTAATAATTCACTGGTTTATCTGAGAGGGTCCACCTTCCTCCTCTCTCTGTCTTTATCTCTTTCTCTCATTTCTGTTCTTTCATCTGGCTTTGGCTCCTTTAAAATAGAGGATGGAGAAAATGAGGGAGATATAGAGGAATAACAGAGATTAAGAAAGTGGATGTGTGAGAAAATTTGACAGGCAAGTGAAGAGAGTTAGAGGTAGAAAGAGTAATAGCAAGAGTGAGTGACTTACTGAGTGGGTGCAATTGAGAGAGTATACAGCAGGGCAGATGTGTTCTCCCATTTCACATGATTTTATTCTACATGATCATACAGAATAAGCTTAGTCAATGTTCTTAATGAAAAATGCTGTGTTATGGCAAGGGTTGCACAACTGTAAAAATATTTAATAAGGAGAATTCTGGAATCCTTCAAACAGGATGTCTGGAATTTGGAAAAAGTTACAAAAGTAAATTATCCCAAATTCTAGACATTCTGTTTGAAGGATTCCGGAATTCTCCTTATTCAATGCATAATAATACTGGAATTTTAGGATAACCTGAAAACTCTCTGAAAAGAATTTGCAACCCTAGTTCCCGCATGACAGACATATAGGCCAACAGACTGTGAATCAACTTGTACGCATGTATGTAAACACAGGAATGCATGCATACACACAAACACACACTCACAGAAAAACAAACAAAAAGAGAAGACAAACCAATATCAAACATGATGACTTTCTGAAGCTCTCAGACTCTTTGTCACCACCACTATACCACAACACCGCACCGCTGCCACAATAGATCACAGCAAAAATGAAAAATCTCTGATACTGTTTTGGCCTCTATAGTTTACAAATGGAGGACTTTATCTTACCTGAAGGGAAAGGCGTGGTAAGGATTCCATCCAAACAGAAGAGGTAGAGGAAAGTAAAGAAAGAGGAAGAAAGTAAAAATTAGTGCCATTTAGTGCCATGGTAATAAGTAAATACATAATTCTTTCAGATTTTCACTGTTAAAAATGTATGTCGACTAATTTATGTTTCTGTTGACATGTACTTGGTGTCCAGATATCACCAATGGCCAATAGCAATAGTCCATGGTAAAAAATAATATTACTGGTAACATTTTGAATTTGAACAGTTAACTCAAATCTCTAAAAGGATAAAAAGGATGACTAATTTTTTTCTCTCTCCATCTTCATTGCAACTTCATTGCTGTTCGGTATATGGACCAAGCCACTAAGGAATCAAACATCAAAGGCCTGTCAAAAGAACCACTTTCTTGAGTAAGAATTGTTCCCATTCCCATGACCCCATCTACATAACTCCCTTCACACTTCTATGTGGTCCACTAAGACAGCCAAAGTCCCTCTTCTGTTGAATTCCCAGACACCCATCTCTCATGCACCTGACCTTACTAGCTTCCGGAAACTTCCCTGAGGGTCTTCTTACACCCCGTGACCACATCTCTCCTGTATTCTTCATGTCAATCACATCTTACGTGTATCCTAACAAATCTAAAAGCAATAGGTAAATGTGTCCACACTTTTGACTGGTACTTAATATGTATATATAAGTGTTCTACACTGCGTGCACAATTATTAGGCAAGTGAGTATTCGGATCGTATTATTATTTCTATGCGCATTTTCCAACTCCAAACCATATAAACTTGAATGCACATTGGATTGAATAATTTTCAGGTGATATGTATTTGTGTAATGAGGGAGGGTGTGGAAACAGTCAATAATACCTTATATCAAGGTGTGCATAATTATTAGGCAGCTTCATGATCTCAGGTAAAATGGGCCAAAAAAGAGATTTAACTGACACTGAAAAGTCATAAATTGTAAAATCCCTTTCAGATGGATGCAACTCTCTTGAAATAGCTAAACTATTGAAGCGTGACCACTCAAGCGTTTTGTTGCGAATAGTCAGCTGGGGTGCAAAAAATGCATGGAGAAGAAAAGACGCAAATTAACTGCAAAAGACGTGTGAAGAATTAAACGTGAAGCTACCAGGAACCCATTATCCTCCAGTGCCACCATATTCCAGAACTGCAACCTACCTGGAGTGTCCAGAAGTACAAGGAGTGAAGTGTTCAGAGACATGGCCAAGGCCAAGAAGGCTGAAAAAAGACAACCACTGAATAAGATTCACACATTGAAGAGTATAGATTGGGCAAAGAAATACCTGAAGACAGATTTTTCAAAGGTTTTATGGACAGATGAAATGAGAGTGACTCTTGATGGACCAGATGGATGGGCCTGTGGCCATCACTAATGGACACAGGGCACCACTTCGAGTCAGGCGCCAGCCAGGTGAAGGAGGGGTACTGGTATGGGCTACTATCATTAAGGATGAGGTAGTTGGACCTTTTTGGGTTGAAGATGGACTGAAACTCCACTCCCATACCTACTGCCAGTTTCTGGAAAATATTTTCTTCAAGGAGTGGTACAGGAAGAAGTCCTCAGCATTCAAGAAGGCCATGTTTTTTATGCAGGACAATGCTCCATCACATGCATCCAAGTACTCCACTGCTTGGCTAACAAGCAAGGGCCTCAAAGATGCCCGAATAATGACCTGGCCCCCTTCCTTACCTGACTTAAATCTTATTGAGAACTTGTGGACCCTTCGTAAACGTGAGATTGACAGTCAGGGAAGACAATACACCTCTTTGAACAGCATTTGGGAGGCTGTGGTTGCTGCTTCAGGGAAAGTTGATTGTGAACAGATCAAGAAACTGACAGACTGCATGGATGGAAGGCTCATGGCAGTTATTGGAAAGAAGGGTGGCTGTATCGGTCACTGAATATATCTGAAAGGCCAGAAATGTTTTTTAATTTTCATTTTGTGTTATTTGTTGCACTTACTCTAAAAATTGAGAATAAACAAGCGAGTTGGAGAAAATATTTTTGGTGTTCAGTTGCTTAATAATTCTGCACACTAATTGTTGCCTTATAATTGTGCATAATTATGTATTCCCCTGAGAAAGATCAAAGCTAATTTTTCCTTTGTTAAACATTCAGGTCTGAGGTTCAATGATGTTTTGGATTGACTCAGAGCATTGTGTTTGTTCAACAATAAAATTCATCTTAAGGAATACAATTTGCCTAATAATTGTGCACACAGTGTAAATTTGAACAACGCTAGATACAATTCAACTGTATAAGCACGTTATCTACATTTAAGTTAGTGTATTTAAGCATATTCGAAATGAACACTCCATTTAGATTTTACATGCCATCTCGAACCTGCAATTACCCTCTGAGACAATGACTCTGTAGATCTCCCTCTCCCATACCACTTTCAACATTCCTTATAGAGAATTCCTACTGCTCCATTCCGGAACCTTCGGTTGTCAGACTTCAAGCTGACTTGAATTCCCTATGCGATCTCTTGCCAACCCTCTATAATGTGTCCTTGCTCTCTATAACTCCCTACAGGTTAACCTGAAAATTCCCACTAGAGAAAATATGTGATTTCTGGCTTAGAGGTTAGGCTTGTAACATTTTGTAACAATTTACTGTACTTTGGACATTCTGGAGCATAAACCCCTCGCAGATGCACAGGTTCACCAGTACCTTTTTATGTTAAATTCAAAGACAATTACATTAGTTTGATGTAGTTTTTGCTGTGAATCCAATATAGAGATAGAGAACTCTGGTGCACAAAAGCCAGTTTTAGCCTAGAGGAAACACTAAGTAGAGTGAAGCCAGTTGTTCCCTCTCTCATGTGAGCATGCCAGATATTTTGATGGAATCGTGAGCTTATGTGGGAAAGCATGCTCACAGGAGTGAGTGAAAGCTCACTTAGTTAGCGGGACAGGAACCTTGAGTATTTTTGGTAAACAGCCTGAAATGTTTATCTTTATAAATATCCCCATCTTTGCTTTGTGTGTCCTTTGGGACTTATTAATTTTTCAGGTTATTTAAAGGGATACTGTGCCCAAATTAGAAAACAGCTGCAAACATGCAACCTATGTTGTACCTGGCTATTGTCTCCAAATAGACTTAAGTGGTACCAGTCCCCAGGCCTACATTAGAGCCCATGTTTTATAAATGTCAGATCTCTAAATGTATCCATGTGTGTTTTTACATGCAAGTGTTTATTCTTGTAAGGCCTTACTAGTGAGGACTGAAAGGGAGAAAGGATCTCCCTTGTAGAATGCCTACTTATTTTCTAGAGGTTAGTGAAACGTTGCATGTAGGCAGGACTCAGGTGCAGGGAGAACAAAATACTTTTAATAAAAAGAACTAAGACATAACAAAAATAAAACAAAAACAAGAACAGAACAACAATACAACAGAAACAGAATCCAAAACAATGACCAACAACACACATGGGGAAAGAAGGAACTTAAATAGGGGCAGTGATCAGGAACACAGGTGAGGATAATAACAAGGAGCGGGTGTCAGATCTCTAAATGAGGGACAGTTGGATCTCACCTCTGTGCTAGGAAGTGACAATTAGGTTTAGGATTTGGGGTAGCATTAGGGTTTGGGTTTTGGTTTGTGGGGGGGTTACATGTAACTCCATTGTAAAGGTCCTCTCTAAGAATGCACTACAAAGCTGAGCATGTATGTGTGGGTGGGGGGTCTGTTTATTTCTCAGTGTGTGGCTGGCCTAAATGTTTTACATTTTTGCCATAATAGTCACCTTCTTATCACCTAACACAGATCCACACTCAGTACACAAATAACCAGATAAACACACGATACAACACACACACGCACACACACACACACACACAAGACAATGAGCATAATCTGGCACCCAGAGTGACACATGGTAAAACCTCTTCACTAATCTGAGGTACACAGTCAAATCTGCAATGATGAGGCTACCGGGACCACATGCTATTAATAGAACTCCTTTCACACGCTCCCTCCTTCTCACCCTCCTCCCAGCTTCCTTTTTGCCATTTGCGACAGAGGGCGCAAATGGCAAAAACACTCAGCAGTGTTGCAGTTGGACTGCGGGGACACCTTGTTCCTCTGTTGTCTCTTGCTCCCTCTCTCACTCACTCCTCTCTCCATCACTCTTCCTCGCTTTCTGTCTGTTTCTCTTCCTCATCCTTCTGTCTTTCCTCCTTGCCATCTCTGTCTCTGCATCTCCTTCTCTATTTTTATTGCCATCTCTGTCTCTGCCTCTCTCTAGCGGACTGAACAAGGCCATTTCTTTATGAGTCTTATGCAACTTCATCTTAACAATGATGCTATGAGGAGGGACACTTTGTCAGTATGTGTTCTGATTGGCACTCTATTTCCTACATAGTAAACATAGATCTACTTAGGTCTGAGTTCATGTTGACAATCATTCACTTTGACAGTGCTGCAGATTCAGGTTTGTTGCAGCATATTAACTAAACACAAAGGGTTCTATATTGTGCCAAATAAGGGTTATTAGGCTTTTCGAAGGGTCTATAAAGAACAATTCTCATGCATTTCCATGAATGCGGGTTTCAGAAACACCTGATCCCTTTTCACTGTGTTCCACCCAGAGAGGAAGTCTTCCTTGTGTAGGATATATCTAGACATGCCAGTCACCATCTCTAAAAGGTATTAGGCAAAAGGGTCCGAAGCACTCCTTGACTGTAGCTTGCGATGACCTCTGAACTTCTGTTAATTACATACTAGCTAGCCAGTTAGCTACAGTACAGGTCTGGTGAATGTAGTGTTATAGTCTTATTATGCTATTTTCCCATGGAAGCAAGCATGTCTTTTGCTAGAGCTTGAATGGCAAGAGCTTGAACTGCTTTTAAGAAACAAACAAACAAGAAAATAGGACCTTTGTAGTTTTTCCAGCCAATGCAAAACAGACTATTTAAATATTTTTGGATGTCCCATCATCTTGCACAAGAGAACACCAATCAGCTAAAACATTATGACCACTGACAGGTGAAGTAAATAACACTGTTAATCTAATTATCATGGCACCTGTTTGAAAAATGTCTGAAAAAGTTAATGCTGCTACTGATAGAAAGGTGTCAGAACACACACTGCATCACAGTTTGTTGCGTATGGGGCGGCATAGCCGCAGACCAGTCAGGGTGCTCATGCTGACCCCTGTCCACTGCCGAAAGTGCCTACAATGGGCACGTGAGCATCAGAACTGGACCACGGAACAATGGAAGAAGGTGGCCTGGTCTGATGAATCACGTTTACTTTTACATCACATGGTTGGCTGGGTGCTTGTGCATCGCTTACCTGGAGAACAGATGGCACCAGGATGCACTATGGGAAGGAGGCAAGCCGGCGGAGGCAGTGTGATGCTTTGGGCAATGTTCTGCTGGGAAACCTTGGGTCCTGCCATTCATGTGGATGTTACTTTGACACGTACCACCTATGTAAGCATTGTTGCAGACCATGTACACTCTTTCATAGTAACGGTATTCCCTGATGGCATTGGCCTCTTTCAGCACGATAATGCGCCCTGCCACAAACCAGAAATGTTCAGGAATGGTTTTAGGAACACAACGAGTTCAAGGTGTTGACTTGGCCTCCAAATACCCCAGATCTCAATCCAATCGAGCATCTGTGGGATGTGCTGGACAAACAAGTCCGATCCATGGAGGCCCCACCTCACAACTTACAGGTCTTAAAGGATCTGCTGCTAATGTCTTGGCGCCAGATACCACAGCACACCTTCAGAGGTCTAGTGGAGTCCATGCCTCGATGGGTCAGGGCTGCTTTGGTTGTTTATAACTTAGCAGAATGATTTCATGAAATTGGCAGGGTGTTTTTGGGAGACACACCATTCTCATCAGCCTCTGATACAAGGCAGATGTCTCACTATATAAATTATATTATACCAATCATATCTTCTCAGCTCGCCAGAAGGGCATAATGTGTAAGGTCTGGGCCTCAGTACACATTTGATAGCCATCTTGAAGAATTTAATAGTTTCATGAAGAATTCGAAACTAATGAAGACACTTATTTTCAAAGGTTCTTATGGCCCTGATGATGGTAAGAATGTACAACTACTTATATTTCAGAGCCAGAAGAATTTCTGAGAATTGCTTTGGGATCCTTGCTGCAAGATGGAGGATCCTCGGACAAGCCCTTCATGTTGTGCAAGGGAAGTGAGCTTTGTGAAGGCCTGTGTGGTGCTCCACTACCTTTGTTCCACAGAACTTACAAGGACTGACAATATGGAGTCATAGACAGTACACCCCCCACATTTGTTGACCACTCCACAGCTCATGGTGACCACTTGCCAAGAGGGTGGAGACAAATGGTGTAATGGAACACTAGCTTGTACATGTTCTCTTCCTCTGGTTAAAAAACTTTTTTTTTTTTTTTTGAGCAGCACAAAAAATAGTAAATAAAGACTTTACTATTAGTTATCATATCCTTGTGTTGATTTTAGCTATCTGACCGTAATACATGTTTAGCAAGCAATGATGAGCAAAAAAACAATCACCATTGGTGACCACAGAATAATAGCACAAGTGGAGATGTATATTTAACTTATTAAAATAGCTGACAGTAAGCGGAGCTTTGGCAGGATAGCACCCAAATAAATTAGATAGCTCATTTACAATGCACAACAAGTTTACTGAGTGACCACGATTAGAAAGTGAATCAAGTGGCTGCAACTTAATATTTAAAGCATGGCCACATGATCAAAAAGTTTAATTATTACAATGGGGCCACAAATACTTAAATAGCCCCTCTTAACAAATACTTACATAACCCAACGCAGCATCGCAGGAATAATGTAAATATGTAACTAACTTGTAAACCAGGATTAAATTCAGTATGAACATATCAGCAGTCCTATTACGTTCAATATGATCATATCCCAGTGCTATTGGTGATGGTAGTGTGTTTGATTCCAGCAAGAGGTGTGACATTTTTTTGTTGTGGAATTAGTTTGTTTAAACGTTTTCTGTTTTTGTAACCTTACCCTTCATCTTCATCCTAACCCAAAACTCAGTATTGTGATGCCTAACATTAACCATAACCTTAACCTAACCCTAATCCTAACCCTAATGCCAGTAGCGTCATGCCTAACCTTAACCCTAAGTTAACCTTAAACGTAAACCGTAAATGTTATTCGTAACAAGGCATTTTTCATTTTCAGTTGATTACATTAAGGACCAACATAAAAGTGAAATGTTAAGGAGCAACGTAATAGCGAGTCATTAAGGACCAGTTACACCGGGGATATGTTGGTCGCAAACGTAATTACAGTGATTTTATGTTCACATTGAACATAATTGCGGTTTGCAAATTAGTTACATAATGTAATTCCTGAGAGGGACGGTTGAAATAACCACCCTTTTCTGCACATCACTCAGTGGTCTGTAGGCCATCTCTGAACGCACAATGCTTCTAACCTTGAAGCAGATTGACTTAAGACATAACACATAATACAAGATTAACTGTGAAATGTGTAATTGCAGTGTCCAATGGATACCCAGCCATACTCTTCTTCCAGACACTCGTTCCAGAACAGGGAGCTCGAGAGGAGGTTGATGCCCTAGCAGAGCAGAAAGGAAAGTCCACACGCTAAGAAAATGGGTACCAAATAATCCATAACTATCTGCCCTACAAGTAGTATGTTCTTTTGCAAAATCATCATCCCTCTTGAACCAGTGTTTGTAAAAAGAAAAGGGTCTATACTGTATGTTTTAATGGAAAATGAGATGAGATTCCCTCTGAAGGTCAACATAATGTGACAATGTCTAGGTAAAATACTGTAAATACATTATACAAAGTACTGTAGGTAGGATGCAAGGAGTTTGCAACTGGCATTATTTTGCTAGCTGGCTTCACCTCGCATGCTAGCTATGGTTCTGTGACATATCACTTCATCTGTGACAAAAAGGAAGAAAACCTGAGATAGGAAACAATGCTGGATCCGTCAAGCTAGTAGTTCTGCTGGGTGTGTGTAAATCACAAAGAGGATCTCTTATTAAACACGTTAATAAATAACAATTGTTCCAGGGAATAGTACACAACAAGCATATCTTACAGGCTTATATGACATTCATACTACAATGATAATATCAAATTCACAGATTGCACCTTCCTCACTGAGTTGCATCATTTGTAAAGTAGGCAAATATTTAGCAGAAAATGTATTTAGAGAGATGGAAATTGAGCATGCATTGAGTACAACTGAGCATGCATTGACTACAATAGCTTACCCACAACTGTCTGTTTCGGATGTCTGAACTAGCCATGCTAATTTTCAAGTTAACAACACTAGCACCGAATATCCCCTCACAATTTCTACCTTTCATAAAAAAACTGATTTCCCTGCACGAGAATAGTATTTGGTGTATTGGTGTCTGATGATGTTTCACGTAGGAAAGCCGCAAAATCAGCGGGGCACACACACCAGCAGCTACCCGACTCCTTGTGAATTGCTGTATTGAAATATGGATTTGCTTGTTAAAATGATAGCTAGTGAATGGTAACATGATTTGCAAAAACCTTTCTCCCATGCTTCATTTATCTTATTAATATCAGTGTTCATATTTTAATGTTAATGTTATTTCACTCCAGCTGTTCTCATTTGCCTGCCTGTCTAATTATAACCACAATATAAGGTTGTAGATGTACTGATAATTTCTCAGTCGTTCACATACACACTTCTCAAAAATGGACAGCAACATTTTCCTTGAACATTTTGAAAAAAGGTAGCAGTAGCAAGTTCATACACAGCCATGGCTTTGCTTACGTGTTTATATCTGAATGGACACCGGGGACACACGGGGTTTGCGCCCACCACAACACAAAAAATAACCGGCATTTCTCTGTGTAAAAACACAGAACGAGTCACACTAGTACCACATTTTGTGATGGAAAAATGACAAGTTGCAACTCTGCTAAGCTCTGTAGGCTCCAACTCTGTTCACCACATAGACACCTTTAAACAGATAGGCTTAGTGTTGAGTGAG
Source organism: Esox masquinongy (assembly GCA_016801175.1). Classification (NCBI taxonomy): domain Eukaryota; kingdom Metazoa; phylum Chordata; class Actinopteri; order Esociformes; family Esocidae; genus Esox; species Esox masquinongy. The sequence continues at coordinate 19,822 of JACXGI010008300.1, forward strand.
TGACTTTTCCAAAAAAAATTTAACATTCTTTTTTGTTAATATTTAGGAATGGTTTATTGTTGTGACACTATTTCTTATTTAATTGTGGCAACTGACGAGTAATCTTCAATCCTCAGCGTAGACAAATAGATTGACAGAAAGTCAATAAATAGATGGATTGATATAGAATGATACATACAGTAGGTGGTATAGAAAAAGTGGCAACACTTTCCAATAAGGGTACATTAATTGGCAACTGTTACTGTAGTCATTAATATTAACTAACTGTAATTGCAAGTCTTAATAAATATGTATTCATCTTTGTTAATATGAATTAACAATTCATTAATATTAAGTAATATTAATAAAGAGGCCACAAACATCAGTTAATTATCATATACTAAAGTATTAGTATATACTTTAGGCAAATGTTTAGCAAAAAATGTAAGACTTAGAATAAAGGTCAGAAATGCCTTAAATTAATGGTTTATTTACTATTAAATAATGCTAATGAAGAACCCACAAATGTTGGTAATACATTTATTGCTATTTGGTTTATAGAATACCATGAGGGTCATGCATGGAGTACATTTAGAAATGTTTTCTCAATAATTATTAATGTCACAGTAATTGCACACAAGCATTTTAAGTTATAGTAATACCTCCATAAATTAATTGGAGTTTATCCCATGTTCCAAACCTGTTTAAAAAAAGAAGGTATCACCAAGAAGGATGAGCAAGTGAGTTCTATGTCCAGAACCAGAAAAAAAGCTTTAAAATATAGAATCCAGTTGATAAGTGTGTACTTACACATGAATAAACATGAACAATAATTTAATAAGGACATTTACTTTTAATTAGTTTTAACTAATATGTTTAATAACATTAATGCTTATATATAACTTGGCCTTTGTTAATATTAACAAATATTAAATATGACTTACATTACGATTAGTTAATGTTAATTACTACATTAACCAATGCCAGTTAATCTACCCTTATTGTAAAGTGTTCCGAAAAAAGAGAGTAATAAGCATAGACCCACAAATAGCTACTAATTCAGAAAGTATGTAAATGTTTAAAGTCTTTTTCATACCACAATATTTTTAAAGAAATATAGTGACCAGTATGAACCTCTGTAAGATGTTTGAAAACAGTAAAAAAATGTCCTCCACACTTCCTCTCTTCTTCCTCTCTTCTCCTATTCTCCTAATCCAGATTTTGATAATATGTACATTGATAGTTTTACCAGCGCACTTTCTTTCCAGCAACAGTTTAAATTAAACTCTGCTTCTACTAATTGTCTCCATTTTAGGTATTATACTTTCTTTTAGTATTTGCCTGTCAAAACGAAGTAAAAATATAAAATGGCAGTGGGTAGGGGTGTAACTGTACTGTAGGCCTAACCCAGAGTACGATACGTAATGTGGTTTGAAGGTCATGGTTCAGCGCAAAATGTATTGTCAACAGTTGCTTAAAATCTGTTTTTCGTTTATTTGGCAAAATATGCAACACCAATTCAGGAAAAATATATAATGCGTACTGCCTGAAGACAGCACAATCTAAAATAAAAAGTGTTCATGTGTAAACATGGCACAAACACTGTTTTACAATCACATGGGTACCTACCTGTTAGCTAAAAGAGTACTAGAACTCTATTTTCTCAATCTGAGTACGGACGCATATCTGCGGACACACACACACACACACACACACCCATTCCTCTTGTAATTTCTTCGAACTGATTAGATTGCTGCTAAGGGCTGCTTGAATGCATTGGTGAGATGAAGATGTGTTGTTTCTCTGTTTCCGCATTGCTCTGGGAATACTGATGGGCTTTACATAGGTCCGCAACAACATCTGTGCAGGTATGAGCGGGCCAGCATATGTTTTGCATAGGTGCTTGCCAGCATATGTTCACGTAAAACTAACACATGCACTAGAGGGTAGTGTCATATTTTTTTAAGCCAGAATCGAAAGAAAATGAAGTAGAAATAGAAACGCAAAAGGTTGCATATAAAGAGCGACAGTCATTGCATTATTGTGTGCAGAAAAATGTATAGGAGAACGAAGTTATTGAATGCTTTAATCGCCACTCAAAATGCTCCATGTTTGCTAAATGGCGGTTAGCTTTTTGTGGTTTGTTATCATTCCGCACACTCCGGGATATTAACTACTTGTCCAATCAGCATTTGCATCACAGAATATGCACAACACGTTATCAAGTATTTGGAGGTGTGCGCGAAAGCACCTATGTGAGCCTCTGCAAGCTACGGTTACCCAAAAACCTTTTCTCCGAGCCGTCTGCATTAATCTAGCAAGCAAGTTTATTTATATAGCACAATTCATACATCGAAGCAATTCAATGTGCTTTATAAAGAAAAATAAAATATAAAAATACAATAACATAAAAACAAATACTCAAATGAAAACATCAAAACAAATGGAAACATCATAATAATAAAAATACAATAAGCAAACAAAGATTAGAAATGGGATAAAAACATAGGAAGCTATAAGGCTAAACAGTGTGGTTAAGTTTAAGTGCTCAGTTGTAGGCACATGAAAAGAGAAGTTTTTTTAACCTGGATTTAAAAATGGATAAGTTTGGGGCACATCTAAGATCTTCTGGTAGTTTATTCCAGTTGTGTACAGCATAAGTGGTAAACACAGCTTCTCCATGTTTAGTATGGGCTCTGGGCTCTACTAGCTGACATGTGTTCATGGATCTAAGAGCCCTGCTCGGTTTATATTCTTCAAACATATCAGAAATGTATTCGGGTCCTAAACCATTCAGAGATTTATAAACTAAAAGCACCACTTTGAAATCTATTTGTAACTGACTGGAAGCCAATGCAAAGACTTAAAAACCGGAGTGATGTGCTCTGTTCTCTTGGTCCTGGTTAATATTCTAGCAGCAGCATTCTGAATGAGCTGCAGCTGTTTTACAGTCTTTTTCGGGAGTCCAGTTAAGAGGCCATTACAGTAGTCAACCCTACTAGAGATAAAAGCATGGATGAGCTTCTCTTGGTCTTTTTGGGACACCAAGCCTTTGATTCTGGCTATATTGTTTAGATGATAGAATGCTGTTTTGGTGACCGCTTTGATATGACTGTTAAATGTGAGGTCTGAGTCTATCAGAACACCAAGATTACGCACTTGATCCCTGGTTTTAAGGGCCCGAGAATCCAGTTCTTTACTAATACTTGGTCTTTTATTTTTGTTGCCAAACACAATAATCTCAGTTTTATCTTGGTTTAATTGTAGACAATGTTGGTTCATCCAGGTGTTTATGTGCTCTATACAGTGACACAGAGAGTCTATTGAGCTGTTGTCATACAGTTCGAGAGCCATATATATTTGAGTATCATCGGCATAGCTGTGGTAGTTAATGTTGTTATTCTGTAGAATTTGGCCCAGAGGCAGCATATAGATATTGAACAGAAGCGGTCCGAGAACTGATCCCTGTGGAACTCCGCATATCATAGCCACCCTATCAGATTCATGATTACCAATGGTGACAAAGTAACTCTGGCCATCTAGATAAGATCTGAACCAATCAAGGACTGTCCCTGAGAGTCCTACCCAATTTTCCAGCCTTTCTATAAGTGTTCTATGATCTACAGTGTCAAATGCTGCACTGAGATCTAATAGAACCAGAATTGTTATTTTATCAGAATCAGTATTCAGCCGTATATCATTTAAAACTTTAATCAGGGCCGTTTCAGTACTGTGGTGAGGTCGGAACCCTGACTGAAATTTGTCTAAGACACCGCTTGAGGTCTCTTAGACAAAATTCTATGGAGAAGTAGGGGGTCTTTTTACTAACTCAGAGCTTTTCGAGTTATTCAGTAAAAAGAAAGCTAACCATCAGGAGGATGCAAGACATTGGAATGAAAGATTCAGTTAAACGGATGACAGCAAAAGACCCATTACTGTAATGTAATGAGAAATGTCTGTCGAGGAAGAGTGGAAGTGTATTTAACGAAGAGGAGCGTCTGGCCCCGCCAAGTCTCCAACAGACCCTTGGTGATGTTAATTAGGGGTCCTACATAACATTTGCTTTTCTAAAGATCTGGAACACCAGGTGTGGGCCATCAGCCCCACCCTTCTGAGCTCACCTGGAGTGGTGTAAAGCTCTGAGCAAACTGGAACGTAACTAAATGCATGATATTGTGGACATTTATCTGTAGTGTTTGGATTTCCCTTGTTCCTCATAAAGGGCAGAATATGCTGATATGTTTTATTGTACTGTACGGGTTATGGATCAAATCTCACAAGAACGTTGTACAAATGTTTGTCCTTGTTGCATGTCTGACAACTGGTGGCAACGCCCAGTCCATTCAATAATTTTTCATAGATTAAGTGGGACAGTTCCTGTCCTTTGTGTTCATTGTGTTTGCCAAGCTAAAGTAATTCTAATGACTATTTGGGGACTATTTGGGGGAGTGTTTTAGATGTCTGATTTTAGGATAAATAGCCATATCTCCAAAAAGTTATTGGAGTTTGCCCTCATTAAAGAGACATCCCAACACGTGTTGTAGTCATTCTTAGACATTTGTCATCGTTTAGAGATCTCCTGACTCGTTGTGTTGTAGCGTGCTATTTACCCAAAGACTTGTAACTATGTTCTGTGTCGTAACTGTATTACTGAATTGGAATACATTGTATTACTTAGATTTTATATACATACTCAAGTTCATAGGGCTACTCATAATTACACACATATATAAGTCTAAGTGACCAGACTTGGTGTCCCTGAGTCCTGGATTTCGAAGCAGTCTGGGTAGGCCCAGGAACACATGCCATTTTATTATACAGTTCGTGTTAAACGACCTACACCTTATGGGCGCTTATGATAACTTGATATAAGCACACGCACATACGTAAGTCGAAGAGACCAGACTTGTCATCCCTGAGTTCTGGGTCTCTGAACGGTCTGGGTGGTCCCAGGGACACATGCCATTGTGGGCATCCCTGAGTTCTGGGTCTAGGTTGGTCCCAGGGACACATGCCACTGTGTCCATCCCTGAGTTCTGGGTCTAGGTTGGTCCCAGGGACACATGCCATAGTGGGCATCCCTGAGTTCTGGGTCTCTGGGTAGGCTCAGGAACACATGCCATTGTGGGCATCCCTGGGGTCTGGGTCTCTGACCAGTCTGGGTGGACCCAGGAACACATGTCATTGTATAGTAAGGCTTGTGATGAAAGGAGTATAGTTGCATAAGTTTGCATACCCTGGCAGAAATTGTGAAATTTTGGCATTGATTTTGAAAATATGACTGATCATGCAAAAAAATGTCTTTTATTTAAGTATAGTGATCATATGAAGCCATTTATTATCACATAGTTGTTTGACTCCTTTTTAAATCATAATGATACCAGAAATCACCCAAATGGCCCTGATCAAAAGTTTGCAGACCCTTGAATGTTTGGCCTTGTTCTAGACACACAAGGTGACACACACAGGTGAAAATGGCAATTAAAGGTGAATTTCCCACACCTGTGGCTTTTTGAATTGCAATTAGTATGTGTATAAAAATAGTCAGTGAGTTTGTTAGCTCTCACGTGGATGCACTGAGCAGGCTAGATACTGAGTCATGGGGAGCAGAAAAGAACTGTCAAAAGTCCTGCGTAACAAGGTAATGGAACTTCATAAAGATGGAAAAGGATATAAAAAGATATCCAAAGCTTTGCAAATGCCAGTCAGTACTGTTCAATCACTTATTAAGAAGTGGAAAATTCGGGGATCTCTTGATACCAAGCCAAGGTCAGGTAGACCAAGAAAGATGGAAAAGAAAAATTTCAGCTAAAACTGCCAGAAGAATTGTTCGGGATACAAAGAAAAACCCCACATGAAATCTCAGGAGAAATACAGGTTGCTCTGGAAAAAGACGGTGTGGTTGGTTCAAGGAGCACAATACAACGATACTTGAACAAAAATTACCTGCATGGTCGAGTTGCCAGAAAGAAGCCTTTACTGCGCCAATGCCACAAAAAAGCCTGGTTACAATATGCCCAACAACACCTTGACATGCCTCACAGCTTCTGGCACACTGTAATTTGGAGTGATGAGACCAAAATAGAGCTTCATGGTCACAACCATAAGCGCTATGTTTGGAGAGGGGTCAACAAGGCCTATAGTGAGCAGAATACCATCCCCACAGTGGAGCATGGTGGTGGCTCACTGATGTTTTGGGGGTGAGTGAGCTCTAAAGGCACAGGGAATCTTGGGAAAATTTATGGCAAGATAAATGCAACATGTTATCAGAAAATACAGGCAGACAATTTACATTCTTCTGCATGAAAGCTGCGCATGGGATGCTCTTGGACTTTACAGCATGACAAAGCACAAGGCCAGCGTGACTAAGCACAAGGCCAGGTTGACCCTCCAGTGGTTACAGCAGAAAAAGGTGAAGGTTCTGGAGTGGCCATCACAGTCACCTTACCTTAATATCATTGAGCCACTCTGGGGAGATCTCAAACGTGCGTTTTATGCAAGACGTCCAAAGACTTCGCATGACCTGGAGGCATTTTGCCAAGACGAATGGACAGCTATACCACCTGCAAGAATTCGAGGCCTCAGAGACAACTATTACAAAAGACTGCACGCTATCATTGATGCTAAGGGGGCAATACACAATATTAAGAACTATGGGTATGCAGACTTTTGAACAGGGGTCAGTTCATTTTTTCTTTGTTGCCATGTTTTGTTTTATGATTGTGCCATTCTGTTATGACCTACAGTTGAATGTGAATCCCATAAGAAATAAAAGACGTGTCTTGCCTGCTCACTCATTTTTTCTTTACAAATTGTACATATGGTCATTTATATATACATTTATATTTACTTATCACTAAGGGTATGTTCCCTTGCACTAATTTCCATGGCTGTCCCAAGTAACCTTAAGTGGTAAACCTTTCAAACCTTTCCCTCACTCCTCACTACATTACTTCGAAGTCAGTAAAATAAGTCTTCAAAAAGAACAAATCGCTCCTGAACTACACATCAGTGTCAACATGTTTTTCAAGTGTTAGCCACCGTGTAGGCTACATTCATTAAGATGAGGTGACATACAGTTATTGTTTTGACTACAACTCTGTCAATCACCATTGTAGTTTACTAGAATGCCAAAATGCTGCTAAACTGGAGACTTAAATTACTGTTGGATTCTACATTGTTGGCTAATCAGTAGCCTACAACCATTCGCCTTTGCAGCTGTTTCTTCTGGAGCTCGTCTCACAAACTGAAGTTGGAAAAGCTCCAACAAGTATTAGAATTTGGATTACGACGTGTGAAAAGGCTCCCGTTTAAACCGAATACACTTTTTTGCTCAGTTTTATTCAAGAGCCATTTAAAACAGCATAGATTTACTTTCAAAATTTTTACAAAAGCATTAATTCTGGGTCACGTGCAAAACGTAAAGAGCCACCTGTACCGTCCAGTATGGTTACGAATGCCACAGGATTTCTGTGACAAAAAACCACTTCATGACAGAAGTACACACATTTGAATTAAGAGGATACACATTTCAGGAAAGCTTTGTGGTCATCAATGACTCTTGTAACAATCTCACATGGAATGTTTGTTAGTTTTCATGTGTTTTAGGGACTCTCGATTTGTGTGAAAATGCACAAATTTACAGGCCATATTTTGCCCAAATTTTTTGATTTGGGAACCACTGCGTGTCATGCTAAAGGTTATAGACAACAAAGTGCTGGTTAGGGGATAGACAACAAAAAAAGATAAGGTTAGATAACTACTCCTGTGTGGTTAAGGCTAGGGTTAAGATTAGAAAACAAATGGCATGCCTCTCTCCAATTCGAACTCGAAAGCATTGGGTTTTGAGTAATTTGTGTTTATGCCCTTCCACCCAAGGGCATAGGAGCCGAGCAGTGTGTAGGCTGGTGGATTACTGTAGCTATAAGTTTTGTTTTCACAGTAAATACAACGTATTTCAATAGATTTTCATAGCTATAGAACGAATGTGATAAAATATAAGCTTTCTTCTGGCTAAAAAATAATTTAAAGACGTAGTTAGCTAGCTATCTTTACTTTCAAGTTTAATCCAACAAACGTTACAGTAGCTTGCTTGCTGGATAACACTGTAGTTATGTATGGCTGTGTGAAAAAGTGATAGTGAATGATTTGAAAGGAAGAACGCCTGCTAAAATGATTTGCACAATCTCTATCTTAGTCTGCACCATAGGGTCTGCAAGTAGCTAGCTACCACCAGTCAAGAATGGAGTGTAAGTAGCTACGGTTCTTGGTAACAATCTACACACAAATGCTGGAATTTTTTTTTCTTCAGTTTATGTTTTGAATCATTTAGATATAGCTAAAGCATGTAGAATATTTTAATAATTTGGTTTAAGCTATATATGATCATGGCAGGAAAGTGATAGACATGAGCAAACAGGCAAGGAGAGAAAGAGGCAACAAACCAATAGGTAAATTATTGATAAGTGCCACGCCAAGATAGACTGTTGATCTGTCACCATGTAAATCAATCAGTCATTGAATAAGATCTTTGATAGCAGGACAACAGCTGAATTTAGGATTGTACTGTATGTGTTTACTTCATTCAGGAGAGAGGCAGTCATAACAATCGCTATTTTTAGTTTATATAACAAATAACAGGCACACACATTGGAATCTCTGTCTTTGGGGTGACAAAGATATTCACATTGAAAGACAAATTTTTGTCCTTAACCCTAAACTCAAATTTATCACATGTTTTTCCTTTATTATTCACATTTTGGTCACAACCGTTGTCGTAAAACATTTATCTGTTATCACACTGCTTGCTCAAATAGGAAACATTTTTCTGGTACACATTTGCTTGAGGGTAATACATTCTCCAGCTTAACAGCAATGACTGACATTGCAGGCAACCATCCTACCACTAGGAGTACACAGAGTGTGACATGACAACGTAGCCGTCCAACCTGTGCAGAGCCAAACCAAGTTGCACCACCCTATACTTGATCAGATTTGAACACCTGGCCACCTGGCCAAAATTACATAGCAGTACTAAGAGCAAGTGACGTAAACCACTGCACTACTTCAACATGCTTTTTATTTAAACATGCTTTTTATTTCCCTCTCCAGTCCTCTTTCTCCTTCCCACCCCACCCAATATCTCTCCTCTTTGGATTTTCAAACATGTCAGAACAAAAATGCAACATGTTCATGATTCATATCTCTGTCCTTTCGGACTCATGTCTCCCTCACCCACTCTGCATCTGTCCTTCCCCCAGCTCCCTCTATCTGTTCTCCTTTCCTCTCTTCTATAGTAGTCCTTGATTCATATCTCTCCTCTGTAGAATACAAAACATAAAACACTAAATATATGATATTCTCGGTCGCTCCCTCTTTCTGTCTCCTATGTTTCTCTCTCTCTCTCTCAAACCATCTTCCTCCAGTCCAGTACAGTATTCACTTTAGAAAGAAGATCTGTTTTGGTAAGGCTTACCATGGCTTAGTGTTTTCATAACCATGTAAATCTCGTCGGTACACAGTGATTTCTTTCAACATGTTCACATGAATTCACTCTAAAAAAGTGTACATGCAAGACTATAATTTCATGCAAGACAATAATTCCCTCCAGCTAGTTCCACTACGTCATCTATAACCGATGTTGTTAAGTAACATTTACCTGCACAATCACTCAGAATTATTTTTGATGTATTCAATTTAAATGAACAGTGTTGAATTTCTTCAAAATTCAACTATTTTATTAACAACTATTTCCTCAAGGTACAGTGGAATGGGAGTTGGATGAAGGTTGTGAAAAGACCAGGGTATTTGGATGGAGTAGATAGCTAATTCAGAAACTTATGAATTGTTAGTACACTGATAAGCTAATACAAAACTAACGTTTTCTTGGCAACATTTATTATTTATGGATGGGTGACAAATTAATGGAAAAACCTGAATAAAGGAGAAGAGGAACATAACAAATGCAGATGCTTCCATACAAGTGTACTGCACGATACAACGGAGCAATTAACATCCTATTATTCTCTGCGGCATGTATAAAAATGCTGAGCAGGCCAAGTTGACAAATTGCAATTTGTTCCAGTCATTGGCAGCAGACAACTGAAAAGAAAGAAGGCCAAAGGAAGGTCTGTATGGGGACTATAGTAGAGTAAAGCATTCTATTGGCTAGGCAGATATTGAGGAGTGAGCTACGGTAAAGTGGGGATTTGCCTTAGAAGGACTTGCAGATAAGCTTGTACCAATGCGTCTGGCATTGCATATTGTTGAAGTATATGAATGTATGCTTGTTTATGTTTAGATAACAAAAGACCATCTGTTTATCCGTACACAGGAAGTCACGTTCATTTAAAGCGCAACAGTAAATAGGCAATGGGCTTATGTGTATTCTGTTTGGGATGTCTATAAAGGTGAGGACAACTAGAAGTTTCTTTGACACTGAGTGAGATGAGCTCGAGTTTGTAAATCTGAGTATCGAGTCTGTAACATCATGAACAATAGACTATCAAATACTGCAATAAATAATTGAATTACTCACTCCCTTGACGACCGGGTATGCGATCATTATTTCAACCACTATACGAAACATTGGATTATCTTATCGATTCTATTGAAGAAATACTGTTTCAACTGAACTTCTGAGCTAATTAGCTAACTGGCCAACCGAAGGAGTTTTGGAAACAGATGAACAGTGAGACGTAAAGTTTCACCATATAACAAACTGTCAAGGTTGCAAAAGCGTTTGTTAGTCGAAGAAGACCTGGTTACTCCCTGACTAAGCCACGAAATAAAATCGTGTAAAAATCTCTAGGGGTGGATAAATTGGAGAGAAGACCTGGTTACTCCCTGACTAGGCCACAAATAAAATTGTGGAAATTGGAGAGAAGCGTTGAACTGTATTTTGTTGACAATGCTAATGGTTTTAGGCGATTATACAGTGACTTGTACAAGTAAAATATGCCGTCCAGTTGTACAAAATATGACAGGAAGAGGACTGCAGCCTCTGGCATGATGCATTCAAGTTTAAATATCATGGCGTGAATAGGACACTATGGAGCCAAATTGAGCTCAAATCAGTGTTGCCAACTTTCGCGAGACAAACAAGCAACCGCAGCTTCAAAAACAAGCCCAAAACAAGCCCAGTATTGTATACAAGCAAATAATTCTTTACAAAAAATAATCAAATGACAACATCGCATATAGGGAGGGCAGGCACTATCCACTAATCTCTGATCACCTGCAAGCAGAATATGAGAGAGGAGACATGGAAAAGAAGAGGACAGGGGCACTAAGGGGGAGCATAAAGAACATTAGGACATGTAACTACTATTAGTAGGCTATATATGAGTAGGCTATGTTATGCTTGTTTTCTGTTATAAACTGTAATAATAGATTCTGCTTTGCAGTATCTGCACAGAGCTTTAGTGTCATCACCAACCACTTGATGTACACAGTCTTTGTTGTACTTTTCGCCATAGACAACTTTGTTGGCGTCAATGTTTGTGAAAATGTATCTAGTGCTATGTCATCTAATGTCATCAGTGATGACTCAGCAATGCTGTACTAAGTGTCTATAATATTCAATACTTCTACCATACAGTTCATACTCTCTATCCTCCTCTTTCAAAAATTAATACTAGTGTACATTGTGATGTATATTATTGCCATCCTTGCAATATCTATAATTTCAATACCACTACCAATATTGCTGCTAGTTTGCAGTACTCTTTCTCAACTGCTGCTAGTGTACAGTGTTATGTATATTATTGCTTTCTCTTCTTGCTATATTTTTGCTGTGTATATATTTTCTTCTTAATTCTCACTACATAGTTGTAGTGTGATATGCCACTATTCATAAGCTTATTACACACATGTATCTATAATATTCAATAATTCTACCAAATTGCTGCTCGTTTACATTGTTATATATATTACTGCCATACTTGCCATATCTATAATGTTCTATAATTTATTGCTGCCAGTTTACAGTACACTCTTTTAAACTGCTGCTAGTGTACAGTGTTATGTATAGTGTTGCTTATATTTTTGTCGGGCAATATTTTCGATTATATATTCTTCTTAACTCTTACTACGTAGTTGTCGGGTGCCATGTCACAATAATTTAATTGTTCAGGATGACGCTGTGTTTTTCGGTGCATTTGACAAATAAACGTTGAAACTTGAAACATCGTTGTTTGGAATTCTAACTTGATTTTTCACCAATGGGAGGGATGAGGGGGCGGGATAGGTCCATGTGGGGTTTGTAGTAGAGCAAATTACACTACAGCACTAATATTATTATGAGGCTGTGAGCAGACAGTGTCAATCAATACATTTAGGGAAAGTAGTGACCATAAATGCAAAAAAACGAAGTCGCTTGTCAGATTTTCCTAACAAGCGACCATATTTTTTAAAATAAGCCCAAAAAATGGCAACCGGTGACTATTTCAAGCGACTTAAAAAAAAGCCCAAAGTCACGTATTATAAGCGGACTTGGCAACTCTGGCTCAAACGTATTGACTGTAAGAAAAGAAAAACGTAACTGAAATATTTCATAGTATGAAAAAACTAAATTCAATCGTATGAAAAAAAATGATTCAAGCGTGGAAAAGGTGTTTGCTAAAATCATTAAATGGATTTTCGCGTCCGATCTTAAAATGTCTTCGTTCAAACATGTTTTTTCCATGTTCGCTTTTTACGATTACAATTTCTTCCCTCCTTCATTCGAATCATGTTTTCTCAAAACCAAGTTTTGAGCCTCTATTGGCGTGGAGGCGGGGCTTTATCTGGGCATTGAATTCTCACACCCGATTAGCCATGAATCACACCATTATAAGGTGAAAATCACAGCCTTTCCATGCACTGCTTTCCCAATGCAATCTGTGGAGAGAAGTTTAAGAATTGTATCTATTTTTTTCATACGATTGAATTTAGTTTTTTCGTACTATGAATTATTTCAGTTATGTTTTTCTTTTCTTACAGTCAGTACATTTGAGCTCAATTTGGCTCCATAGGACACCATCAAGAACGAAAAGGATCATTAACAACGATGCCTGGAATCGAAATGGACCGAAAGAAAAATAAAGTTTTCCGGCTAAACAAGATGGATTCTGAGGAAGTTGTATATGGACAGATGGAGAGTGTGGTACACATGAAGAGAAAACATAAGGGACAGTTAAGATGGCTGAGAGAGGACAACAGTTGTAAGGCGGGAAAGGAGACATTCAAAATGGACGGAGATCTATTTTGTTTGACTACCTGGCCGAACAACAACAGTCACAAGATGAAGTCTGTCTCATGGGATCCTGGAATTATGGACGATACAAGGAACTGACATGAGCTATCATAATAATTGATTCAGAGTTCTTAAATGTTTATTTCCAAAAATGTATCGTACCTAACCATTAAATGAAGCTGGAACTTATCAAGGAAACCTGATCACTTTCCTCTGTACTTTGCCAGGTTTATTTAATCGAATATTGAGTATTACATGTAGTTTGTAAAGCACTTTGATGGTATAGCATAGCCTGTTTTGTCCTGTCGTGCTTGAACATGTTTTAATAGGTATTCAAGAAATAGCCTGTTTGTTGTGCTTTGTCATGTTTACTATTTAATTTGAATCAATGCATTTATTGCTTTGAGAATGTTTTATTTCGTAAGGCCTCAAGGGGGGTCTCACGACAATGTGGTTGGGCCTTTACCAGGCCCATGATAATTTGAATCTGTGTGCTGAGCTATTAGCTAGCACACGTGGGTAAATCTAAACCGAGTGATAAATTAGACATTGGTACAATGATTATTTTCTAATCTGGTAAAATAGTCTCATGGTTTTCTTACAAAAGGTTAAAATGTTGTTTTCTCTCTCCTTGTATATTGTATAAGTGGTAGAATGAAGAATCCACATGGTGATATCAATCAATCAATCAAATTTATTTATAAAGCCCTTTTTACATCAGCAGTTGTCACAAAGTGCTTTTACAAAACACCCGGCCTTAAAACCCCAAGGAGCAAATAACAGTAGTGTTGAATTTCAGAGGCTAGGAAAAACTCCCTAAGAAGGCCGAAATTTAGGAAGAAACCTAGAGAGGACCCAGGCTCAGAGGGGTGACCAGTCCTCTTCTGGCTGTACCGGGTGAACATATTAAGAGTACAATTGTAATAATTAATAAGTGCACGTGGGCTGAGTCCAGAGTCTATTTAAACTTAGTCCAG
>JACXGI010008301.1:0-34006 GCA_016801175.1 Esox masquinongy
GTTTTTAGAAGTGTGTGAAAATTTATTGATAAAAAGGACATCTGTATTCCATGACATCTCTATTTTGCTTCATTCAGCCTTCCATCGATCCTGACCAGATTGCCAGTCCCAGCTGCTGAGAAACATCAAAATGGAATGACACACTCACCAGCATTCTTCACCGCAGGGATGGTATTAGCCAGATGATTAGTGGTATCTTGTTTGTACAAGACGTAGCAAGATGTTGGCCTAAAAGTTTGATTTCGGTCTCATCGGAACAGAGAATCTTTTTCCTCATGTTCTCAGGGTTTTTCAAAGCCCAAACACGTCAAATGCCTTATATTCAGGAGCGGCTTCAGTCTTATATACATTGCTCAAAAAAATTAAGGGAACACGTAATTATCACAGTATAACAACAAGTCAATTAATCTTCAGGGATATCAATAAGTATAAGTGATTGTGAATCAATGTCTCCTGGTTTGGTACAAATGATAGTGACAACAGGTGCACTGGAGAGGCAACAGCAAGACAACACCCCAAAAAGGAATGGTTTTGCAGGTGGTGGCCACAGACAATTGCTCTCTCCTTATCCTTCCTGAATGATTCTTCTATAGTTTCACGTTTTTCTAGTGTTCATGTCACTACTGGTAGCATGAAGTGGTACTTGCATCCCATTCAGGTTGCACAGGTAGTCCAGCTACTCCAGGATGGCACATCAATACGTGTCATTGCAAGAAGGTTTGCTGTTTCTCCCAGTACAGTCTCAAGAGCTTGGAGGAGATACCAGGAGACGGGCCGTTACACGAGGAGAGCTGGACAGGGCCGTAGAAGAGCATCAACCCAGCAGCAGGACCCGTATCTGCTCCTTTGTGTGAGGAGGAGGGAGGAGCACCGCCAGAGCCCTACAAAATGACCTCCAGTGGGCAGATGGTGTGCATGTTTCTGACCAAACTGTCAGAAACAGACTCCATGAGGGTGGCACGAGGGCCCCAAGTCTTCTAGTGGGACCTGTGCTCACAGCCCAGCACCATGCAGCTCCATTGGCATTCGCCAAAGAACACCAGAATTGGCAGGTCTGCCATTGGCGCCCCGCTTTCGTCACAGATAAGATCAGGTTCACACAGCACGTGACAGACATGAAAGAGTCTGGAGATGCCGTGGTGAACGTTATGCTGCCTGCAACACCATCCAACATGACCGGTTTGGCGGTGGGTCAGTGATGGTCTGGGGAGGCATTTCCTTGTAGGGTTGCTCAGACCTCCACGTTGCTAGCCAATGGTACCCTGACTGCTGTTAGGTACAGGGATGAAATCCTCAGACCCATTGTCAGACCTTACGCTGGTGCAGTGGGCCCTGGGTTCCTCCTGGTGCAGGACAATGCCCGGCCTCATGTGACCAGAATGTGTAAGCAGTTCCTGGATGACAAAGGCATTGATGCCATTGACTGGCCCTCACGTTCCCCAGACCTGAATCCAATTGAGAACCTCTGGGACATTATGTATTGGTGCATCCGATGCTGCCAAGTAGTGCCACAGACTGTCCAGGAGATCACTGATACCCTCATCCAGGTCTGGGAGGAGATCCCCCAGGACACCATCCCCCATCTGATCAGGAGCATGCCCAGATGTTGTCGGGAGTGAACACAGGCACGTGGGGGCCATACACACTACTGAGTCACATTATGAGTTACCGTGATGAAATTTACACAAGTTGGAACAGACTGTGATTTAAATTGTTTACTTTGATTTTCTGTGTGAGTTTAAATCCAGCCCTCAATCGGTTGGTGATTTTGGTTTCCATTGACCGTTGTGACGTCATTTTGTTCTCAACGAAATACACAATGTATAGTAAAGATTTTGATCTTTAATATACAGTATTTCGTTCACTGAGACCCGATGTGCGATTTAGGTGTTCCCTTTTTTGAACAGTGTATGTAAAAATTAAGAACAATTTGCAGATTTTTATTTTTTTGTTGATCAGTGGCAAAAAAACAACATATTACATTTTAATCCATTTTGATTTCATGTTGTTGAACACAATAAAAAGGAAAAGTCCAAGGGGAGTGAATCGTTTTAAGAGCCTCTGTAAATAAAAGATACCTCAGCTGTTTTGGACAACAGATCAGAGTCAAGGATGTTTTGTTTGCAAATGTCACACATTAGGACCTTTAATAACAATAGCCCATAAGAGCAGTTAAGAGCTTTATTCCCGTTCCGTGACACTGAGACAGAAAGACATAAGAACAGGAAATCACATGGCATCTCATGAGTGTGACCTATGGAGGTGCCAGCTCCCTTCTCAGGAAGGTTGATTACTGGGAGGATGGGGACTTTCTGTTTGAGCCTTTCTAGTCAAAGTACTTTGACAAGGGAGTGATGTGGTCCCCTCAAAGTCCCTCTAGGCTTCTTTCTAGGTTCTGACCCTACTTGGGTTGTGGCTTGTTTGTTGGGGTTTTAGGCTGTACAAGCACCTTGTGACAACTGATTGAGTAAAAAAGACACTGGCAGGAACCAATCAATCAATAAAATACATATTATTGATTGATTGGTTCCTGCCAGTTGCTCTGTTGTAAATAACATTTCCTTTGCAATGAAAGCATGTAGCGGCATCCAGGCTTTCTCTGGAAACCAGCTGTTAGTGAAATCTGGTCCAACAATTTCAGTGCTCTGACTTTTTGTTGTGCATTGTCCCAGCCAAATAAAATAACATTGAAGAAGGCCTGTTTAAAGTTGTACTCCAGGATCTTAAGCACAACAAATGCATACTAGTTTAATAGGAATTGTAACATCATTCAAAAAGGAAAAAAGGAGACATTTCATGACATAGTATACCAAAATCCTTGATAAATTTTGGTTGAAAACATTTAAAGGACATCTGTAGAGACCCTTAAAGATTTGCATCTTTTAGAGACTAGGCGCTTGCAGGACTATGTTGTCAAGTGCTACTGTGGCATGTTCCTGTCATGTTAATTGTTGGTACTTAACTTAGATAGTTTCATTATCTCAAACAATACACAATGCACTCCAAAAAAATTATTTGCTGATGTAACATATCTGTGTTATAAAATGATTTTCCCTTGTATACTATTATATATACAAAAAAAATGTAAACTCTCTAAAGAAAAAAATCTATTTATCCAGGGCTCTAGTGCTGCTATTTTTATCTCTTAACCATACACAAGGCCATATCAGGTTAATGTCTCTGTAAAAACAAAGGACCTGACCATCAGGACACAGGGGTCTCTTGACAGTGCCGGGGGGAAACTCAAAACATCCTCTCTGTGCCTCCTTGGTTTTTATGTTGCTGGCCTGTAAACAATGTAATTCAAGTGGAAATGACATGGACAGTTGTTACTTCTAAATTAAGTTGTTACCATATTGCTATGGTCTTCTCTCTGGCTACCCAGATAAGACACAAAAAATATACTTTACACATATTCTAGTAACAGGCAGTACTTATTTTTCTTTGAATTTCTAAAACAGCTTGGAGGCCGGGCTGTATTGTATAGAGCAACATTTTGATGAAAGTACCTTAACGTCTTTACTAAAAACTAATCCGTTCAGTAGGTCCTATGATTAGGTGTCTTGTCCAGGGAAGATAAAGTAAAAGAAAAGGTACTCGAATCCCAAACCAACTTTGTTGGCTATACCCTTTGCCTTTTCTCAGGGTAGTTAGTGGTTGGAACCTTTGATGGCCTGGAGTATCTGCAACAAAGGATGTACTATAAGTTTACTTCACAACTAGCTTGAAATGACACCAATTGGGTCACCCATTTTGTATCTCTCGTATGTCACAAACAGTTACGTTGGAGGGCATTCGCATGTGTAGCAAAGCAAATGACCACTGGTTCGAGTCCTGTGTGGAGCCAGGCAACCGGACAGTAGAGGAAGTTTTTAAAAGCAGCATGTTGATGTCAGTTTCACTGATGCCATGACCTGGATTGGATAGTTTCAGACTGTTCTGTCTCGTGTGAATACTCTTATTTGATGTCCTGTTGGATCTTAGGAATGCTCCCACTAATTATTCATCCACTCCCGCTCCCTAGCACCATACCTCGGAACCAGCTAGCCGGAAAACCTCTTGGTCATGATGCTGGATTCTGTCTGAAGACTAGACTGTGCTTTTTTTGTTGAAGGCTTGGTTATGAAATGCCAACAGACATTTACTTCTTAAGAGCAGGTGTTTTTAACACACTAGTCATCTGAAAGTTTAAATATCTTGATAAACAATTTGTCCTCGTTCTTAGGTTCCTGCCTTTTTTCCGAGCCACTGTGCTCTTTAGTGTTTTAGGCTGGTGCCCATACAAGCGTCATAAAACATTTGCAGTTT
Organism: Esox masquinongy; assembly: GCA_016801175.1. Taxonomy (NCBI): domain Eukaryota; kingdom Metazoa; phylum Chordata; class Actinopteri; order Esociformes; family Esocidae; genus Esox; species Esox masquinongy. The sequence continues at coordinate 4,309 of JACXGI010008301.1, forward strand.
GAAAAATGTAATTTTCATGGTCTGCAATGTAGTAGAAATTATGGAGTTAAGGACTTTATACACAAATATTAACAGCTTTATTCATACTGCATTAGTATGTCATTGGTACAGATGTATCGCTTGTAAGGATTGAAAATGCGCTGCTCTGATTAAACATGCATGACTTGGGTATTTCTTTGAGACAAGAATATTTGTTACATGCAAGTGTATCTACTCCTAGTGCAAATCCAGAATTGTCCAAATGGAATCAAATTAATCTGTTCAAGTACATTCAATGAATTCATTTCTATACATAAGAAAATATGTCTTGCCAATACATTTCTAAATTCTTAATAAATACAGTAGCACAAAAACAAAATCACAACAATAGTGGCAACAGGGGATCCTAATAACATACAAGAAATGAAAGCATCTTCAAAACCCCTAAAGGACACTAGTGTGTACAACTCTGCAGTCCTGTCTGAATATACAATAGAAACACACAGTGCCATCTGGGACAACTTGACTCAATGAAATTAAGTTCTCTGCAGTGTTCTGTCATTCATATCATGCATCCCATCTCACTGACAGAAACATGCTTGGAAACAGCGCAATGCAAAGGGAAAACATTAAGACAAATTCTAACACCAGGTGTTTCCCACAGACAAACAGGACTGGAGTCCCCTGGTGGAGTAAATCATGGCACAGAGGAAAAGGCTTAAGACAGGCAGACCAGTCCAGGTTCAGAAAGCCACTTGGGAGAGTCCTGGAAGAAGCAGACAATTCAGTAATTGGCAACTTTTTCAAGAACAATTATTGTCTGTATCCAAAATGTACATATTTACAAATACTGTGAAGGCGTCCAAAACACGTACCTAACTTCAGCTTGTCCTTGGTAGCCCAGCAGATACTGTAGTGTTGGAGGAGCTGCTGCAGAAGTTCTTTCTCATCCAAAAACTCCAGACGCTCTATTCTGCATGGACAAAGATGTAGAAAATTCATGAGGAAAAGTTAAAGCAAACCTCCCAAAAAACTAAGAAACGTATCAGTGCTCTACAATTTGAAGGCGAAAATGGTGGAGGATTAGGTACTACTGTGTGTTACAAACAGTGTTACCTTGCCACGTCATCCTGGGGTAGAACACTGTACACAGTCATCATGTCCAGAGCGTCAGCATTCTCCCAGCCCGTCTTCAGGAAGCGCTCTTTCTACAAAAGTGAACATGTTCCACTTCAGGATTTGCCCAGCACAAAATCAACCCTTGGGATTGGCTGTTGGATCATCATGATTCAGTTGTATTTGGGGTGACATTTGATAAAGTTTCAATATTGAATATTTAAAGGCAACATATTGTCAAAATGACAGAAAACATCATAAGCAAGAGAAACTGTGGACTCTGTGGCTTCACAAGCCTTCGGCCTTGAACCTTAGAATTTGGTTGCACAGTTGGTTTCTGTGAGAGTTCTGGAGACCGAAGCAGCTGCTGTAAACATAGATCCGGGCTCATCTAATCACAACAGTGTTCCTCTATGCAGGCCTATATGCTGTACCTGGGTTTCCAGAGACTGACACACTTCCACTCCTGCCAGGTTACATTGACGACGCTGCAGATTCTCAATCATTACCTGGCCAAAACGATCCATCATGTTTACCTAGACAAACATATAATCCATGAGTGTAAATGCACAGCAATATAGTCAGCCTGCCTCTGCAAATTCATCTAGCCAATGTTCTGATCTTTTTCATAATCTACCTGCTCATAATTGATGAACATGGCTGTGTGGAAGGTGTCCGAGGCCCAGTTCACCAGCTTAGACGACTGTTCTGGAGTCAGGTAGACCAGCACACACTCTGACAGGAACAACGTAGGCAACCTGAAGGAGAACAAAACATTGTCGTGTTAGACAAAGCTACAATAGAATCTGGTCTGCATGTAGAATAAGGTATATATTGTACCCATCCTACATGTAATAAATGTATCGGGCCACATACATTTTATCTTAAGTTGCTTTCTGAATGTCCAAATCATTGACATTGAACACGCCACCACATCCAAAGGCTTTGGCACCAGCATCAGAAATCTGAATCCACAGAGATTCATCGTAACGTCATTAAGGCGGGGCTGGTGGAGAAGATCCCACAGGAAGTGCTGAATGCATGCACTTAAACAATAAGCTCAATGAAAACGAAGCACTTGGTTGACACCGGGACAGTGCGCACGGAGGCTTTACGGAGTCTCAGAGGCTGAGATCAAAGGAGATGAGTCTCTTTGACGCACATTTGGAAAGAATGGAAAAATCTAACCTCCCCCAAGTGTATGATTGGCGTCATCAGGAACTGACTGCAGAAGTCATGTCGCCCAAGACCAAAATAGGGCCCCAGACTAACATTTTCCACTTTTTTGTTGGTGCCACCAACCCATGAAATGAAAATAAAAGATAATAGCATGAAGTAAAGACTGCAGCGGCCTATAACAAAAGGCAGTAATCATGAAATTAACAGTAATGAACAGTATTTCATCAAGGGGTGTAAGACTACAGAGATTGGCCTGTGCACATACATCACTGCAGTGAGGATTCAAACACAACCTAGCCAAAACATTCTCTGTAAGTTGCCTGAAATTTAAATATTATTATTATTTGTTATTTTTTTTTAAGTGCTCCAGGGGGCCTCCCAGGTGACGCAGAATTTTAAAGCGCTTTTTCCTAGCACCAAGCTGACCACCAGTCTAGGTTCAAGCCTTGACTTTGTCACTAGTTGATAGCAGGCGACAAAGCCCCATGGGAAATGCAGTACAGCTGCAGGACCGCGACCCAATGTTTGAATCCTGGTAACGGCATACCAATGGTACCTCAGGGTGCTGCAGAGAGCGGTGACTAAGAAACAGAAACCCTGAAATTATGTAATTGGATTCTCACTGAATGTACAGTACTGTAGCCTACTACTGCACACAAACCATTTAACACCGCACTTCACTGATCTAACAGTGATTCATTACAATGTAAATGTATAGCCCTTGCATTTCACTGTGACTCACAACCTACACAAACAATAAACCATAGCCTACAGAACTGGAGCATAATGCCCTGACATCAAACAGCTCACAATAGGCTCAGCAGACTGGATCCATCCAGGATCTTGCCAGAACTGCACACACACTGCAGATGCAAACTTAAAGACAAGACTACATTGATAACTATATGGGAAAATCTCAACAGCTGTATTTATTGTAAAAAGTATGACTCTGAATGACAAGCCTGGTGAACTCCATGTTTAGGCCAAGTGAGGCAGGGAACTCAGTAAAATGCTTTTATAATACAATACAGTTGCCAAACAACTCTTGGAAATAAGCACAACGGCACTGTTTCAAAATAAACCATTTGCTTTGTTACAATTATGGTTCCATAGGTGCACTATAGTCAACGTTTCGAAAAATGTTAAATGTCTCCATTTATAACAGAATAATAATCTATTAAATTCCCCTATAATATAAAATACATCAGTGTTGTCAGTATTAAAAGCACTTCATGAGCTAGTTCAATTTACACCAAAGGTGGCGTAAATAAATATTGTACAGTGCAATGTACAATGTACAGTAAAGCATTTCAATATAGTTCTGTTTCAATAAAACAGAGAAACCGCCTTGTTTTCAGGCCTAAAGCTCAGATGAGAAGGCTTAGCATTGAAAATGAGGATAATATAATCCAATGACTGACGGTTCTTTTTCAAAAGAGAGTAGCGCAACAAACCGTTAATGTCAGCATGGATGCCATTGCATGTTTTGATCAGGAGAACAGTGCGATAGAATGCAGCTGATGATATGCAGAGTGATGAGGAGTTGATGAGCCTGTTCTGGACTGGTGTCAACTACCTTGATGAGTGACGGATATGACTGACACACTTGTGCCTTTTGTTTAGGCTGCTGTACAAAAACAGTAGATTCTGCATCTGCCACAGAAATACCATAATAGATGCAAGGGGCACAACAGACAACATTTTTTGGAGTTTGGTGAGAATGTAGACGGTGCAGGTCTATACATTTCAACAAAAGAAAAGTGAAAGGGTGGCACAGTCTGGAGCACAAAATACCAAAACAACCTACTGTACAGCTACAACACATATCTCTTGCAAAACTCCAATGAATGCTAGGACCAATATATTTATATATATTTTTTACTGACTCTGGATTGAGGTGAAACTTCTTTAGTTTTTCATCTAGGCCTGGGATGTCCCTCAGGTCGGTACCAATGATGCAGAATCTGTCAGAGTCCAGACAGTGGCCATCTAAAACATACAGACATAATATGAACACATTTTTGAAAACAACAATTATTGTGCTTATTTGAGCCAGTCTTTAAGATTTACTTAATTACCTAGTAACAGTGAGTCCGTGGAGTGGGTCTCAATTAGAGGTTTTGACAGCGGTGGTTTTGTCCTGAAGAGAAGACACACAGCAGTGTCATAACTACATCCTAGAAGGTGTGTTTCTTATCAACAGACTATCACACTACAAGTGATTTCCAGTTGTGTTTATAGACAGGCTCTGCTTCCCTCTACAGGTGAATGTCTGACATTACATTACTGAGACCACAGTAATATCAAAAACAAACAATGTATTTGTATCACGTATTCTAAACAGGAAATAAAGGTCCTACTTTATGTTGTGTATTTTCCTGGCAACAATCATTGGAAAATCGACTTCAAAGTATTTTCTAGGCATGAGGTTTTCATCCTACAAACACAAAAAACAATCACAAATAAGAGCGAAAACCAGGGGCTAGAATGGATGGTACCGAAAAATTAATAAACACATTTATTAAATAGGATTGTCAGACTATACCTTTAACCTCCAGAAGGTAGTGTCCAATCCTGCCCCCAGGTTTACTATCTGACAGTCATACTTTGTTTTCCTGAGGAAGGCATCCAGCAGGTGGTTCATTCCCTGCACACGGGCATAATAACCTAGTAAAGGACAATAGATTTAGTCAAACAGTAACCTTTTTTAAAACTGTACATTGACGAAACAACCTGCGGAATTGGCTGAATTCAAACTGGTACTAGCAAACTATTTCCTATAGCCACCATACATAGCCTCTCTTCTTTGGCAGTGATGTCATCGAGGTGAGCGTAAACTTTAACCTCAACAAGATGTGAAGATAGGTTGCTTCGCCTAGCTTTTAAAAATTGCTGCTAGTTTTCTCTTATGCATATTATTGCTATATTTTTGCTTTATATATTTCTTAATTTTTACTACGTAGATGACGTTTGCCATGTCACAAGAATTTCATTGCGCAGGATGACGTTGTGTTATTCGGTGCATTTGATAAACTTTGAACTTCAGGATTTCCTTTGTTTGTAAGTATTGATGTCGACTTCTGTCTGCTCGTGGATCTTCAGTTAATTAAATTCTACCCGCTCTGCAATTGGGACAATACCTCTGCCTCTCCCGAGTCGTATTGTGGGAGAATCAATGGAGCAACTTTGCCAACGAGACATACAATTTTTGCGAGAAACATTTTAATAAAGAGGATCGTGCCCCACGTTCACTTAGGAGAGAACTAAAGGTGAATGCAATTCCATCAAGTTACCCAGTTCAACCCGTGGAGACAAGACAGATTGTATGTAATACTTCTGATTGCTATGTTATAATACACAAAGTACACATTGCCTCCAGATATTCTGGGCAAGGGTTGGGGATTAACGTGTTCACCATCACCCCCCTTTAGCGGCTCTCCAAGCTTCTATTCCAGTGTTTCTCAACCCAGCTCCTGGTTGCCCCCTGCCCTGCATGTTTTAAATCTCTCCCTGCCCTAACATACCTGATGTAGCTCATGAAGGACTTCATAATGAGCTGATCATTTGAATCAGGTGTGACAGAGCAGGGAGAGATCTAAAACATGCAGGCCAGGGGGGCCCCCAGGAGCAGGGTTGAGAAACACTGTTCTATTCGGTCAATTCATCATCTGTGTATTATGGTTAAAACAAGTAAGGCTATATCCCCAGAAACGTTCTTCCTGCTAGTATTCAAAGTCACACATAGGAAAATACATTTATATTTTCTCTATCAAGCAAATAAAGTTTGACTGTCCGAGGTGAATATCAAAGACAAAATAGGTAACTTGCTTTCTAACTAGCGAATACCAACTTTCGTTTGGTGTATACACTTACTCTTCCCGAATGAACGCATGGATACAATTGTGAACAAAACTTACTGGTAAACACAGGAAGTACCCGTTTATTTGAAATGACAATTATATTGTGAAAATTAAAACTTTATTTTGAGGAATACAACATCGTCACGTTCTTTGAAGTAAACAACACCACTTGTCTTAGGAGTGATTTAGAGTAGCTTTCTGCTTGCAATGCAGCTTTGCGATAAAGGTACGTATGGTTTCCATTCATGAATTTATATGATACTAATAACGCTAATTACTGACTGAGACAGAGCGGAATAATGGATTGTTTTAGAAAATGACTATGTGCCTTTTGGACTTACTCGGCGTAAGGAGACAAACTTTTTGGACAAACAATCTATTGTAATACACAGAGTACACAACTCATACTAACAGCTTCCTATTTGTTAATGCAAATAAAACAGATACAGGGAACTGTAGTAAGTAAAATATACAACACTTTATTACACTGACTGTGTATGCACGTCTATTTCAAGCAGGTGGGTACTACAGAATGTGACACGGACATGTTGAAGATGTTGGAGATGTCCCGACAGCTGGCACACATTAACAGCACAACCGGAGATGCATATCTGGACAGGCCACTGTAAGTGTTTCAGCAGGATCGGAAACAGTCATTAAATGTTTTTTTTTGCTATCCATCTACAAATACCAGATGCGTCTGAGATAAATACTTGTAAATTTTCAGCCCTCCTCTATTTGCACTTCTGGTTAGATGCTGACTACATTTCGTTGTAAAGTACTTGTACCGTTCAATGACAATAAAGTTGAATTTAATCTAATCTAAATACATTTGGACTTTTGTGACAAGGGATTTGAATACTTATGTACATGAAATATTTCAGTTTTAAAATTTTTAATAAATTGGCACAAATTTCTAAAAACTAATTTTCGATTTGTCATTCTTGGGTATTATGTGTAGATGGAATGGCAAAATATTTTTAAATAAATGAATCTCTGGACACGTTCCAGTCTGTATTCTCAAAGCAGTCTAGTAGCATAAAGTCTGCTGCACCTGTACACTGTTTCGTTGTGTTAAGTGTCTGACTCTCGATTTAATTGCGGATTATAGAGATGTTTCTGCATGTACACAGCATTTTCCACTTTTAGTGTTGTAGCATCATCCCTACATAATAAATAACCTCTACCGCCATCTCATGTATTTGTTGGCTATAAACAAAATGAATGTCAATATAAAGCACTTGTCCATTATTTCCACTATTACAAGCAAAATAAATTAAACCTCAAACTGTATAACTCAACATGCCCAAAAAATGGCAAAACAGGAAGGCTACACAGTTCAAAGAAACAGCATTATGCTTGTAATAGGGGATACATTTTAATAGTTAATTTGACATTGACCCAAGTATAGCCCAAAAAGTCCTGAGATGCTGTAGTTGCTTGTCAGGAGGGTTTCAAGCACATTGTTGTGTTTTTTTTGTGAGTCCATCTACTACCATAAGTCTCTCATCTACAGTGAGGGAAAGAAGTATTTGATCCCCTACTGATTTTGTACATTTGCACACTGGCAAAGAAATGATCAGTCTATAATTTTAATAGTAGGTTTATTTGAACAGTGAGAGACAGAATAACAATAAAAGAATCCAGAAAAACGCATGTCAAAAATGTTATGAATTGATTTGCATTTCAATGAGTGAAATAAGTATTTCATCCCCTCTCAATCAGAAAGATTTCTGGCTCCCAGGTGTCTTTTATACAGGTAACGAGCTGAGATTAGGAGCACACTCTTAAAGGGAGTGCTCCTAATCTCAGCTTGTTACTTGTATAAAAGACACCTGTCCACAGAAGCAATCAATCAGATTCCAAACTCTCCACCATGGCCAAGATCAAAGAGCTGTCCAAGGATGTCAGAGAAAAGATTGTAGACCTACACAAGGCTGGAATGGGCTACAAGACCATCGCCAAACAGCTTGGTGAGAAGGTGACAACAGTTGGTGCGATTATTCGCAAATGGATGAAACACAAAAGAACTGTCAATCTCCCTCGGTCTGGGGCTCCATGCAAGATCTCACCTTGTGGAGTTGCAATGATCATGAGAACGGTGAGGAATCAGCCCAGAACTACACGGGAGGATCTTGTCAATGATCTCAAGGCAGCTGGGACCATGGTCACCAAGAAAACAATTGGTAACACACTACGCCGTGAAGGACTGAAATCTTGCGGCGCCCGCAAGGTCCCCCTGCTCAAGAAAGCACATGTACAGGCCCGTCTGAAGTTTGCCAATGAACATCTGAATGATTCAGAGGAGAACTGGGTCAAAGTGTTGTGGTCAGATGAGACCAAAATCAAGCTCTTTGGCATCAACTCCATTCGCCGTGTTTGGAGGAGGAATGCTGCCTATGACCCCAAGAACACCATCCCCACCGTCAAACATGGAGGTGGAAACATTATGCTTTGGGGGTGTTTTTCTGCTAAGGGGACAGGACAACTTCACCGCATCAAAGGGATGATGGACGGGGCCATGTACCATCAAATCTTGGGTGAGAACCTCCTTCCCTCAGCCAGGGCATTGAAAATGGGTCATGGATAGGTATTCCAGCACTGACAATGACCCAAAACACACGGCCAAGGCAACAAAGGAGTGTCTCAAGAAGAAGCACATTAAGGTCCTGGAGTGGCCTAGCCAGTCTCCAGACCTTAATCCCACAGAAAATCTGTGGAGGGAGCTGAAGGTTCTAGTTGCCAAACTTCAGCCTCGAAACCTTAATGACTTGGAGAAGATCTGCAAAGAGTGGGACAAAATCCCTCCTGAGAAGTGTGCAAACCTGGTGGCCAACTACAAGAAACGTCTGACCTCTGTGACTGCCAAAAAGGGTTTTGCCACCAAGTACTATGTCATGTTTTGCGGAGGGGTCAAATACTTATTTCACTCATTAAAATGCAAATAAATTTAAAACATTTTTGACCTGCGTTTTTCTGGATTTTTTTGTTGTTATTCTGTCTCACACTGTTCAAATAAACCTACCATTAAAATTATAGACTGATCATTTCTTTGTCAGTGGGCAAACGTACAAAATCAGCAGGGGATCAAATACTTTTTTCCCCTCACTGTAAGCGACTAATTCAGCTAAAGATGCTAAGGAATGGAAATGAAAAAAAGGTCTGGACTGAAATCCCTTCAAACTTTTAGAATCACGGCTCATCATCTGTAATGACAGGCCTTCCTTTGTTTGTGGAATCCTCTACTTTTAACTAAACCTTCACTGAATAAAACAATCGTTTGTTTCCTCAAATCAACTGGCAGCAATTCATGCAACTAGAGGCACACTCCTTCCCTAGTTTCTGAAACCAACTAGAGGTGGGGAACATAGAATGCTTTCTAAAATAATTATAATAATTTAATTATTGTGTTTTGGTCTTTGGCCGATGTATAGTGACTTACCTCTGTTGATCTCTGGAGCCTTTCGTTCCCCTACTGACCTTGCAAAATACTGGACATAAGGGTCTGTCCAGTAGCCTTTGCTGGTTGCATATCTGAAAAATTAAACAAATGTAATAGCAGAGCAAATGCAGCATAATTATATTTATAGCATATCAATTATATATTTGACAGATGATATATATATATAATTATATATTTTTTGACAGAGGATAGATAGAGATAACTAATTAGGATTATATATATATGCGTGTGTATATTCATGTGTGTATACACACACACACACACACACACACACACACACACACACACACACACACACACACATATATATATATATAATCCTAATTAGTTAGGTCAGGGAGACAATTATTGACTGAAGTTCCAACGTCACATTAAATTGGTCAGAAAACTACAGATGTTTTGTACTTTATCCCAGAGAATGTACCATTCGTAAAGTTGCGCTTAATCGGCTAGTATTGTATAAGAAGAATGAACGGTTTAGTTAGCAGAAGCGCCAGCTTAATCCAAATGACAAGAATGGTGCTATTATGCTTATAACTACCTTTTGGATATCGTTGCATCGTCACAGGTAGATCTCACCGCTTCGTCTGCAGTGTCTGAGTCTGGGAATGGTTGTCGGGTTGCCATCTAACAAAAGTTTGACTCCGCGTACAACAGTACCTGTTGTTGATATTTGAAAAAGAACTGTCTTCTGCAGCACCACATGCATCAGCTGTTCGATTGTGGCTTACGTTACTTAGCTAGTTGCTAAAACCTGTTCTTTGACCTTTGCTTCGATCCCTCGCTAAAAAAAAACCTGACCGAGTGGTCAAACTCCACAGTAGAGATATTAGCACCAGTAAAATAAAATACTGTCACGCAACATAATGCAAGAAGATTCTATTAAAATGACATCGTCCAACTGGCTAGCCTGGAACCACTTCGTCTTGCCTTTCTTCTACTTCCGCAATGTGTCTCCTCAACCCTTAATCTTCTTCTTCATTGGGGTTTTTAACGTTGGCATCCACGTTGAAGGTGCTTACCGCCACCTACCGTACTGGAGTGTGTACCAGCGACAGGACTGTCATGTCTAACCACATCAGATGTTTTCCCCTTTCTAAATATATCTATTCACATTCATATTCACAAATACGATTACTGTGAACAGTGACCGGTGTAATAAAAAACGTAGATTTGAAAAAATACATATTTTCATAATAATCATGTTTACATTAACACATCTGAAATCCAGCCAACTTTGGGATTTCGATGAATATAGAAACTCTTCAATCGAAATAAATGTTCTACCATAACAAAGTTACTAGGGAGGTTTTAAATTTCCTTTCATTCCTGGACATACTGATATATACGGGTTAAACTCGAGACCCAAAGCACCTTTCAGGCAATAAAACTATTTGAGTCGATCTGTCCACACACATTTCCTAGGTGACCAAGATCTTGATGGATAACGTAATTTACTGTACCAAAATCCCATCCTCATACGGTTTAAACTGTTCACAACCTTCAGAGGAAAATTAGTAACGTTTTCAGAATTGAAGGGAATTTCCTGATTTTCTACACATTTTGTCATGAAGCCACAGGTTTTTTAACGTTTGTTTTGGAAATATCAGCTGTTTGCGTGAAAGTTGTTGTTATAGCCGCAAGCAGTTTAAAAAATAATAAAACTTCCTCCACCCCCTTTTCCATAAACAGTATATTACTAGATAACAACTCTCAAAATCATAGAAGCATGTCGACTTATCATCGATGAAAATGTTTTAACTCTGTTTAAAGTTGTGTTTACATTTAGTTTCATAACAACGTATATTTTTTCTTCAGTACCGATAAGCTCAGGCATATTCTTTAATAATCAAGTATATCAGTAATTCAGAAGTCCAAAAATGGATGAAGCATTAAACTGATTTCCCCATTAAATCAAGGTCTACATTTTACAGTCACTGAACTACCTTGTTCTTCAAGTTAACGTTTTGCAATAAACAAGCTGATGCTGTTTGGTGATAAGTACATTTTACTGGTTCAACTGTATGAAAAAAGATGTTGATGCAGCTCAGTACAGTGCATATTCTGCAATACTGAAATGTATCACGGGAGCGAGCAATAGGACTTTCGTAAACTATCCCAAACCACACAGTCAGCACGTTAGCTGTGTTGGGGATGGTGGTTGATGGATGATGCTTTTGCTACGTATACTTCCGCAACGCCACCAGCTTGAGCTTGCTTGTTCAGCCAAAGAGGATAGGAGGAGAGAGGTGTGCTGCTGCTGCCGCCGCCACTGCTAGTTGGTTGTGGAAAACGACCGACGTTGATTAGCTAGCCAGCCAGTCTAATATTCAGCAATGCACAGTAAGGCTGTAGCCAGTCTGTAGAACTCTGGATAGCTTAAAATACGTTTTGACGAATAAGAAAACAAGTATTGAATACCATCGAATTCAACAATGTCGTCAGCTCGCAAGAGAATCAATCTTTTTCTGAAGTGAAACAACCACTTGTAAACCAGCCCATCCAGATAAAAAGTAACGAGCTTCTTTGGTTCGTTGCTTAGCTAACTGCAAGCTAATCCTCGACAAAAAAAGCTACCTGGTTAGTTTGTGAACTTCATAACCAACCAAAGGACTCTCATCTGATGAAGCACATCGGAGGGATTACTCTTCCAGCTTTGAAAAGTAGCGAGACTCTACTGTTGCCAAGGACGCAAAATGAAGAAACAGTTCAATCGGATGAAACAACTCGCTAACCAAACAGTTGGCAGGCAAGTAGCTAACATTTCAGTAACGGTTACTCGTTTTGGGTATAGCTAGCAAGCTGTCTTAGTGTTGGCGTGGTGACTAAGTTGGCCAAGGTTTTCTAACCCATTTGTTGTTGTATCAAATCAATAGTATAGTATATACATGTTTTTTTTAACAACAGATATTACAGTAACGTCAAGCCATTTTATCTGGAGGTAACTACAGTAAATGTGCCATTAATTCGTTGTGCCATTTTATTAGGAACACAAAATTGTTGTCCTCATTTTATTAGGAACACACGAAATGTTGTAAGGCTATGCATGCAATCTGTGCTACCTGGCTATCTGTTGCTATAATGTTTTGTTAGATGGCGGCAGTTTCTTGTCGTGGTGAATGTAGCATCATGTTTTTTTCTCCGGCATACATCTGACATTGATGAAGACAATCCAGAATATTTGTCAATGGGTTTTTGTGTGCAAAGGCTCATTGCATAGAAACTGGTCCTCCACAGTGAGTCATCAATCCTCATGCTCAGTTGCCTGGTCATGTCACATCAATGCCATGTCAGCCTAATATGACAGGATGCATGAGCAAGTTCAGATCAGCTGATGCTGACCAAGTGATAACCTACTTTGATCGTTAAAGGAGCACAGGTGTTCTTCCGGTAGAAGGCCGCTGGAATTGTCCCACCCCTTGAACATATAGAGAGGATGCTTCAAACACAAATAACGAAGTAATGTCATGCAATGTTAAACAGTCTGGAGTTGTATTTGTCAATCATCCTGCAGAGTCAACAATACTTAATGCATTATACAAGGTAGTGTCTAATGCCAGAGATAAATGTCCACCAGCTCGAGAGTGCCTGCTTGTGCCTTATTCTCTTCCACTCAACCATAGCTTAGCTACCCTTGCCTATTAGCCAATAATGGAACCACCCATGAGAGGAGAAATAGATCTAATCTTTGAGAATATCTTGGCATCAGTCTTCTAATTCCATAGATGTCTGTGGGGAAATCAGTAACCTCCCTGTAAGAGTGCCCTGCCCTGCGTATAGCAGCTATTAGGATGGACAGCCAGTGTTGTTGTTTAGGCTGGAGTCTTATCATCACGTGACTCTGCAGCATGAGGGGTGCTGAGTGGGAGCATGAATATCACATAGCTCTGGGCTAAGGGAAAGCCCAGCACAGTATAGCACGCAGGGTACCTTGGCCTTGTTGTATGGTCAGTGTGAACAAGTGTCTACGGTTGACGCGCAACCGGAAACTGTTGTATTAAATGGCGTAATGTTATTACTTTGATGATCTCTGAACTGTGATCCATGAAAATTTTATTTATTTATTTGTCTCACAAAAATGAACAAATGACCCCTTGCTTATCAGCAGATTCTTTGGCGATATTTTGGTGTACTGTCATTACAGCTGCTTCATGGGAACCTTGTACAGTCATGTTTGTAGCGGAATTAGCAACTGCTGGCTCTGTCATGCAAAGTTTTTCTAGTTCTCTTAAGTCTTAAGTTTTCAACTGCAAATCATAGCTTTATTCATAAACAGTTATATTTGCTTGCAAGCAAAGTAGCATTAACTATGTTTGGTAGTCAATTAATGACCATGAGACCAAACTAACCAGCTGAGCTAGCGAAGAATGTAACAAAATTACACTTTTGGATTAGAAAATTACTCCAACCGGTTCTGCATTTCAGGTATCACAGTAGCAAGTACAACTTGTGCAATGTAATTGAGCCATTTAAACACTGTAGCTGCTCTTTGAGTGGAGTGGGGCTAAGCAACAGATCAATTGAAGATTGTTGAGAAATAGCCAAGAATCATTCTGACACTGAGTCTTGCCATGGGCCTGTCATTGTTAGAGCCTTTTATTGGGGATTTGTTCAGTCACAGTGCATTTTCCCAAAGCCATTGTTATTAAACCTGAACTCTAAAACTCTAATTTAATGACTGCACCAAACCACTCTTAAAATAGCTAAGTATGTTGTTAAAATTATATTTTTTAACCTTTGGTGTGACTTAATACACAATTCAAATAGGCCATTTAAAAACGCTCATTCAGCTGAGTTCTATTTTGCTATTTAAAGGCCTGTTTGCCTATATTTTTTGTAGTGTATGCATGTCCTGATCTTAATGTGTTATTGGTACTTTGGGATATGCATTAAAAGAAGCTTCATTAGTATTTGCAGACAAAGGTGATACATTTTTAGCAGCTGATCCATCATTGGTATTTGGGAATACTATTAAGATTTGAATGGAGAAAGCTGATCCACTGTCATTTTTTTTCCTATTTGTGTGGACATGCGTTCTAACAACACACTTAGGGATGTTTTTGATATGGGGATTTGGGAAATGAACGCAGATAAAAGCTGATTTACACAGCTCAGTGGAGACCCAGGGAACCTCAGTAGTTAACCAATCATTAGAGTGGGTTTGGCAAAATTTCTACTCTCCAACAGCGTTATACTAATACTTAAAATAGATATGGCCCAAGGTTGCTGCCCACACTGGCACAGATGCTGTAATGGCCTGCACATGTGACATACGCAGATGAGACCCTTTTCCATTTCTCTGAAGAAACAATTATTCTAGAACCTTGCACTAATTCTAGAAAGGATCTGCCGGGCAGAGCTTCTCTTCGCTATTTGTCTCATCGGTGTCTTTTGCTTGGCTGAGGATTTAGCAATTAGATGCGTGGCCATCCCCAGACTTAAGCCTGGCATGTTTATTTGAGTGTAACCGTATCCTGAGAGTGCTCACAGAGTATCTCCTTAATGTTCCTTCACCGCCATGCCGCTGGCTTGAGGTCAACAGACAAGACTGCAGCTGAAATACTCATCATTTCCTGACTGTATTTTACTAACATTAAATCAGCAGTGTGTGCGATGCAGAAAACAGACGCGTTTGTGTGTGTGTGTGTGCGTGTGTGTGTGAACGGGCATTTGTGAGATTCTTTGTGTTATGTACACTTTAAACTTTGTGTGTGTGTGTGATAGACAAGGGCTCTTTGCCTGTCCCTGGGTTCCTGTGATTGTGCCGGAGCAGAACACTGTGTTCGTCAGTCAGCCACTCAAAGGAAATATCTCCTTATTCTTCACCAAACA
The DNA here is from genome assembly GCA_016801175.1 of Esox masquinongy. Classification (NCBI taxonomy): domain Eukaryota; kingdom Metazoa; phylum Chordata; class Actinopteri; order Esociformes; family Esocidae; genus Esox; species Esox masquinongy. The sequence goes on from JACXGI010008301.1 coordinate 19,738, forward strand.
GGAAATGGCCTCCCTGAAAAGTTGTATTTCTAAGAAGAGAGAATAGGTGAAAACACAAGAGATGTACCTGTTAAGAGGTGGATGTGAGTGGGCTTACACTTTGTTTTTTTTACTTCACAACATGCTGTCAATAAAATGTGTTACCCTCCACAGGAACATGGTATGTTTTAAATAGGCCTAAACGTTTCTGAAGTTTATGTTTTTGAGTCAGAAAAGACTCTCTAAACTCTCTAAAACTAATTTAGGAAATCTGTTTCAAAATATTCCTAGGAATAAAATAATACATTTTGTGATGATGTGTCAGTTGTAATCAAGGTTTGAAATTTATTTCAAATCCTTATTTTTGAAATTTATAACATTATTGTCTCCAAGTTGTGTCTGTGCAAGGACGACTCGGTTGTAGTAGTGACATTTTTGTAGTGTTGGCTACTTGTAACCATGTAATTGTAACCATGCATTGGCAAAAAAACAATGACGTTAACACAACTGAAATGTCATTCCATGTAAGATCACCAATGTAGGCCTATATTATGTTATTTATTATTTTATAGGCTTATTTCTACTTGTATGCTCATTCATGGGAAGTTAGCCCAAAACCAACAGAAAATGTTATCTCTAAAAGTCACAAAAGATAGGTGGATCAGTGAAATACCCTAAATGTTTTGTGGCATGAACTCCCTTGTATATTACATGTGGGACTTTTGGCTAAAATATTTATCTTACCATTTTAATTTTTTTCTCGATGTAAATGTCCATATTTTTGGGGGAAGAGGCAAGAAAAATTACCTGTTGCCAAGCCCTGCTCTAGTGTGCCCTACTAAACTTTATTGCAAAGAAACCTACTGAACTATACTTTTTTTGTACAGTATTTTTTCAGATATTTCTATGAATAATTGAACAGTGGGAGGGTCTTGAACCCAAGCCGCAGCTGTACATTTGAAACGGAGGCAGTGGCTCAGATCACTACAACACCCTTGGCTGCACCGTGCTTTTTTATTTATTTATTGAACTGTGTTTATTGTACACTACTGCTTTATTGTACTCTATTGGCAGAGGGAAGGGTTGTCCTGTTTTTAGTCTTGCCACCAGATGACTGAAAGAAAACCGTTATGAGCAACGTTTCGTACGAACTGCGTTCACCTCCAGGTTTGTCATGCAGAATAAAGGACAAACTGTGCAGGCACACGTGTGGTTAGAGCTATACCTTGATAAGACTATTTTTAGCAACAGTGGTGTAGGATTGAGGAACGAGGTTAGTCCCAGTTTGTGTCACAGACAGGTTGCACATGATCCAAAGCAGTTTATAATCACAAGACATTCTTCAGTTCCTCAGTCTCCCAAAGGGTTGTGTGTCCGTAAAGTGGGCTAATATCAGACTAATAGTAGGCTACTTCACTTTGTTGCACCATGTGGTGAACTCAGATGTTGACCTGAAATTGACAGGTCAGATGTAAAGCTATTATGAAACGTGCCCACAGCTTTGAAAACCGGACAGCCAGCAGGGACAACACTAGGCCTACTTCTTCACAACAATAGGCAATATCACTAATTAATTGTGTTCAAGTCCTGTCCCTTCATCTGTATCCTATATCCATTACCATGTGAACCCAGAGCTGCCAACTGTTGCTAAGATGTCAAGCTCTACCTCGTTTCCAGGCTGCTGAGTCAGTGTTGAAAAGGCCAGCAACAGCCTCTCTATTGTAGGAACTGGACGAAGTATTAATTTACACCATGTTGCCATGGGGAACATTCTCTGGCTGGTGGCTGGAGTAACTGTTGTTGTTCAGTGATCCAAGTAGCCCTGTTCTGTGGTAGGTAGGTACAGTAGGTGACAAAGCTACCTTGTGAGTGACACAGATCTACAGAGCCCGGTGTAGTCAGTCTGCTGAATTCGCTCTGGTACAACGGGTCAGCTGAGAGAGGCTAAACAATTGTTGTTTTGTTGTTTTGTTTTTTTCCGTTGCTCCTGGGTTGCAATCTATATTTGGTTTTAGTGACGCAGTTCAGTTTGAGGCTGGTTGATTGAGTGAATGTGGCTTTTATGTGGTTGGATATAGGCTACTTATCTTTTTTTTTTATGCACCAAACCATGTAATTGATAGATTGAATCAATAATTCCATGCGGATGCATTCCATTCACTCTGAACTGTTCTATAAAATAGGGACAGTAAACAGAAGATGAGTAGAGAGATTCTGTCCTGTTTTAAACAGGGTTTCTCTCTGGAGTGCTGTAGATGTCTCATATGTCCCCCTGGCTGCCTGCTGCTGGAAACCAAGTAGATTATGCTTCCAAATGGCACCCTATGACTCCCCTTGCGTAGTGCGCTATGTCTGCCATTTGGACCTCAGCCCCTGTCCTCTTGTTTCTGAGGTTGGACATCCACACTCTACATGTGACCTCACCAGGCAGCCTGGCTTCAGGCACTGCTCCAGAGACCGCCTCTCCACTGGAATCCTTGAAACTGGATTTGGTTTTTAGGGCCTGGCTCACAGCCCCACTCTCGTTCTCTTCCTGGTTCTCTTGCTCTCCCTGCCTCTGTGTCTCGCTCTCCCTGCCTCTGTGTCTCGCTCTCCCTGCCTCTGTGTCTCGCTCTCCCTGACTCCGCGTCTCGCTCTCCCTGACTCCGCGTCTCGCTCTCCCTGACTCCGCGTCTCGCTCTCCCTGACTCCGCGTCTCGCTCTCCCTGCCTCCGCGTCTCGCTCTCCCTGCCTCCGCGTCTCGCTCCCCCTGCCTCCGCGTCTCGCTCCCCCTGCCTCCGCGTCTCGCTCTCCCTGCCTCCGCGTCTCGCTCTCACTGCCTCCGTGTCTCTGTCTAGAGCTGTCCACCACTGTCACAAGGTTGCTGTAGTGCGCAGAGCCCAATTTTTGAAGGAAAGTAATGGACTCTGCAGAGTTTAAAGCTCCAGTTACTGTCTGCAGTTTTACATCTGACTTGAACAGTTCACTTCATTCGACCTAAACACGGGACGGTTTCATGGACACAAATTAAGCCTAGTTCTGGACTAAATAATTATAATCCAGGACTAGGCTTAAACTGTGTCCACAAAACCCTCCCTGTCAGTTCTTTGCTAATGCATTGAAGGATTATGATTGGTGAACGATTTCCTCGACCTAACCTCCGCTCATTACTCCATGGAAGACATGCTGATTCCGGGCATGTTAACACCACATTCTGTGTGACTCTTGCTCCATTCAGGAATCCCTTGGGAGCTGGGCCTACCCTGCTATAGTCCTGTCGCCTACCTCCGTAACCCCTCCCTTCTATCCAATGCCTCCTGCCAATAACAAAGCAGTAGGGGTGTTGACAGCAGGAAGTTGAAATGTAACAAGGATGTGGAGAAAACCCCTTGTGAAAATGTATCTAATAGTTCACGGTCAACAGAATAATACATGGTTATTTTGAGGTTGCCAGAGAATGAAGTAAAGTTGACACTTGGCCCAAACACTCATCTGAACGATTCACTGTAGTTTCTCTGCTGTGAGTAGTCTAGCCCTCAAACCGCCTCAGACATAAACAGTGCCATTTAGAATTTACTGAAGGTCCAATGAGATGTGAAGGTTCAGTGTTTAATCGATTTGACAGAACAATGCTGTGCTATCTCCCGTGTGTTTCTCATGGCAACAGTCTCCGTTATACGGCTAATATCATGTGTTGCTCATGGCAACAGTCTGTGTCTGTCGGCTTATCTCGTGTGTGTCGCTCACGATGTTGATTTGCGCTGAGCCGAGCCATGTTTTTCCCCCTCTCCCTTTAAGGGACTCTAATCTTTGTGACCCTCTGAGCCACGCAATTAGTTGACTATTAATAACCCTGAACCCGTGGGTAGAGATGGACACCCCGGGGCCTGGTGGTGGTGACAGGGCTGCTCTGGTCCTGGGAAAGTGGGCCGGAACATGTCTGCCTTTACCACCTGCCAATGAAGGCTAGACTCTGACTGGGACAGCTGTTGGCCACCCATCTCCTGGTGTGATTGAGATGTGGTATGTTAGTGATTGGGTTAGGCTAGCATACAGCCTGGTGTATTTTTACGGTGTGGAAGTTTCCACCGATAGAAACATTTTTTTTTATTTTTTAGGGGTGGGTGCTGGAGTTAGGCCTGCCTGGCTGGGATCTTACGTTATCGGCGGTCTGAGATTTTCTTGAACAAGACTGATATATTTAAATAACAGTTTACAAATGGAGGTCAGTGTTAAAGTTACCCTGGCCGTTTAAAGCCATCCACAGATTATCAGTGAATGTGTAGATGCCTCACTTCGCTCTCTGGGTCTCTTATGAACGTAATCATATCTGATGTGTGGAAAAAATGCATTTTTTTTTATGGATTCCTTCCGACCGCCACGCTAACCAATAATGAGCAGGCTTTCTCTCGTGGGGTTATCTAGACTGGGTGTCAGTCTGTTCGAGCGCTAACCTTGTTGCCTCGTTAAAGAAGCTATGTATTGTAGTAGTGTTATTGAATGATATTCACACTGACCCCCAGGCTACGGCAGCAGGTGGTGCTGAATCTGGAAAGGCAAGGTACATTAGCAACACGCACAGGGCTCATCGATGTAGGCTTAATCAGTAGCTGTCAAACCTAAACCATTTCCCCATTGTTTTTTTTCCCTCTTCCACAGAGCAGAGAAAACCGAAGTTCTCAGCGATGACCTTCTACAGGTAAATAAATCATTACCTAGTCTACGTTTTATCACTCACTCTGCCAACTGTCTCACAACTTACTGTTCCTCCTGTCAATGGTACTGTAGACTGAGCCTGTGAATACAAAAGTCCATTAAAGTTGTTGTCAAGCTTCCTTATGCCGGTAAAAGAAAAAGAAATTGTAGCAATATTCTGACAGCATTTGTCATTTGTCTGGTTCCCAGGGAAGTTCCTATTGAGTCTAGAGACAGCAGGTGGAGTCATTCAGCATTCCGGTTGCTCCGAGAAGACATTCCATGCACTGTTTACTCTATTTCTGTCATTCTGGAATGTTTTGTTCACTATTATGCATGTGAAGTGCTTTGCAAAACAACTTAGGAAGGTTTCTAGCACGCCGTGTGTCACACAGTATCACCCCTAAAGGACATCAGCACAGGGCACATTTAGTGGCTCTTTTGTTCTCCTCCACCCACTCTAAAAGGGGGTACAGGGACGCGGGCGGGTTTGTACACAACTGTCACTGCCTCCTACTGTTGCTCCTGGCCCTTTGTCTCTCCGTCACATTGGGTGAATAGCACACTGTCGACTGGAGAGATGTACCCTGGAATGAAGCCGTCATGAAAGCCAAACACACATTTAAATGACAACCGGCATAGCAGTGTTCTGCTTAGAGGCTGTTGGAAAGAAGGAGGGCGTGTCTGTCCAACACCACTTATTAATAACTGCCTCTGAGATGAGGACTCTTTATAGCATCGGACAGTTCATTCCTGTTTTTTCCTCTGGGGCGTCTTTGTCCTCGACCTTCCGTTGCCCACTAAGACTCTGTGTTCCACGTGTCACATCCGTCCCATGTCCCTAGAAGTGCTGGAGCCTCACCCCAACACCACCTGGTCGTCCAGGGTGGATCCACTGCATCCCCGCATTCCTCTACAGCCCAGCTGTCCATAGCTCAGCTTCCACAAGGCCACCATCGACATCCGACAGAGGAGTTGCCGAGAATGAGAAATCAGCCTGGCTACCTACCAGGCGAGCTTAGGCGGACTTGAAAAGCACTCTTGAGTTGTATTCACAACAGCAGAGTTATGGGAACCATTAGTGTTGTTTATGGTTTAGTAACCCACACCTCTTCCATCATGTTTACTGCTACTTGTGTTTGGGAAGGACGCGCTCTGTCTCACTCTACGTCTCTGTGTCTCTCTGTCTCGCTCTCCCCTCTCTGTCTCGCTCTCCCCTCTCTGTCTCGCTCTCCCCTCTCTGTCTCGCTCTCCCCTCTCTGTCTCGCTCTCCTCTCTCTACGTCTCGCTCTCGGCCAGTCTCTAACTCGCTCCTCTCTACCTCTCAGTAGGGCTGCACAATTAATCGCAATGTAATAGAAATTGCGATATTGACATGTGCAATATCAAAATCGCCAACTTATGTGATTTTCAGTTCCAAAAAAGGTGAATGCAAACAATTACACAACAGCATGGTTATTAAACGTTTTGGCTTCAATGTCAGTGCCTACAAACAAACTTAATATGGGAGAAAATACACCTCAAGGGTTGGGAAATTCTGCCTAACCAGCTATGGCAACGGGACAAACATAGCAAACACCATTGCATTAAATGAGCAGTTAAATGAATAGTTTGACACAGGCTGTACCTTCAAATTGGTAATAAGTGTAAAATAGAAAACACTGAACTTTAACTCGATTTTTATTCAGTTTAATAATACATAATGTAGGTTATCTCTATTTTTAAGTGAGATTATCTACGCTGTTTACACCCATGTTTGAAAATCGCAAATCATAACCGTAATTGCAATATTTGTCAGAGAAATCGCAATTCAATATTTTATCCAAATCGTGCAGCCCTACCTCTCGGTCTCTGTATCTCGCACTGTTTTGCTCTGTGTCTGTCTCTTTGTCTCTTTCTCTGTATTTCCATGTCTTTCTGTCACTCTCTAGATCTGTCTCTCTTTGCCTGTCTCTCTTTGCCTGTATTTCTTTCTCTCTCTCAATCTACTGTGTGCTTGTCTGGACATGTTCTCATCATTATCGGCACTCAGACACTCCTCAGTCCCGTTACAGTGGGGATTCCCTTTTTTGTGTATGTCACACCAGACCAGCCTCTGAACTGATCCGTCTGTTTGTCCAGGTACTGGTTCCCCATTACTAGGCCCTGTGGGGGAGACATGAGACACCTCCATAACCCTGTGTCTATTGGACCCAGCTGGAGGAATGCCAGGGGCCTTGGTGGGTCATGAATGACGCAGGACATTCATGCAGAGTGGGAGGAAGGTGGAATGAGAGGTGTATATCTCCTCTGTCCTCTTCTAGCCAGCGGAATTCCTGAGTTCCAGCGTTCTGTTTTCGGAACACAATTGCCTTGGTTTCATGTTGCTATGTAGATCTTACTCACCGTCTCCAGTTTTGACGTAACAGTGCTCAAAACGTGGGACCTTTCCTTGCAGTGTAGTTCTTTAGGCAGATGGCCGACAACGCTGAAAGATGCAATACATTTTCAGCATTAAAATAATCCTTTTGACTTTATTTGATGGCTGGACAAGGCCTGTGGGTTTTATGGCCTAGTTCCTCAGCAGTATGAAGTCATGTTTTTGCTCTGGTTTCACTGGGCCATATATCACAACTTCCCAAAGCTTTCATCTGGCCTGTAATGCTCAGAAGAGCTCTCACAGTCACAGCGCTGCGACGCTGTCCGTGGAGATGTTTCCGATGAGTCATCTGTTTCATAGAGAACATTCCTGTGTTGCTCCGCTGGGAGGGGGCGTTATCAATCATGCCTGACCTTTGACCTCTTGCTCCAGCCACCAATCAAAACGGGCATGTAACTGACTGGACTTTCATCAGCTGTCAGCATGCAGGAACGATGAGATGATTTCGTTTTACGTTTAAGTCATTTAGCAGCCAGTCTAATCCAGAGCAGTAAGTGCACACATTACTGTCCTCCTTGCGGATGTCGAACTGACAACCCCGGTGTTACCAGCGCCGTACTCTACCAACTGAGTTACACAGGACTATGAGATAAGAATATAGTGACTTGAGGAAATGTATCAATACCACAGTTGTCTGAGGATCAAAAGGGCTGGGAAAGAAGGACCAGTACAGACCTTAACTCTGTGTCCCTAACTCAGTGGTAACTCAGTGTCCCTAACTCAGTGGTAACTCAGTGTCCCTAACTCAGTGGTAACTCAGTGTCCCTAACTCAGTGGTAACTCGGTGTCCTTAACCCCCGGAGCCTTTGTCTGTATTTCTTCCGTTATAGTGTTTCTCCATCAAAACTTCCTTTTCCAAACAAAGACTTGAATTGAATTTCTGCCTGTGACAAAGCAGAGCCGAACACGGAATTCACGGCCTTTGTTACCCAATGAAACCCATGACTCTGTGTTTCCAGGCGTTTCATCTTTCAGTACACCGCCTCTAGGGAAATGTTTTCTACATGTTTAAACGCTACCTCTGCTACCTCTGGAATTGCATGTGTAAGTGGACGCGCGGCTTTCTCCCCCCTCTCGTGCACAGATTGAGCGGCGCATGGAGATGGTGCGCGTGGTGTCCCACAACACGCACAAGAGGATGGCCACCTGTCTGCAGGGCCACATCGGCACCGAGGCGGAGAAGAGACACGTAAGGACAGAATAAGAGTAGAGTAATCCCTGACCCAGTCACTAGTCCAACGACACACACACACACACATTCATTCATTTCCCATTGAATCTTCACCCGTCCCGATTAACACAGTATGATCCCTCCTTACTGTTCTATATCAGCAATATGTGTTTGTTTTTGTTTACCTCCCGCTTTTCCTACATGTACAATTGTGTCAATGCCAGTCCGTACCGCGCCTTTACACAGGAAATGGTCAGGTAAAAACACTCATTTTACTTTCTTAGTAGTTACATAGGTCTGCTCAACCCTCCATTTCATTCTGACTTTATGAGTAGGGAATGAAGCGGCGTCATAACGTCTCTAGGTTTTACGGTATGTCAGTGTAGTTCTTAACTCAGCCATAACAGGAAGATCCTTATTCTTTCTACCAATTTGTGTTGTCGGCCTTCATGATGCACAGAAATTGACTTTCCGTTGATGAAAAAGTAGCTTTTGGCGTATTAGAATTAGTAAATTGTTGGTGCTTCATTTGGTATCTAATAAATGTATGAATCTATTTCTCTTTCTCACTCTGCAAACACCACAGAAAAAGCTTCCTCTGACGGCGCTGTCTCAAGCCATGGTGGATGGGGGCAGTCAGCTGGGGGAGGAATCTCTTATTGGGTGAGTGATTGGGATTGGCATGACCCACAACCAATCACGTATCTTTCACCGTAGCTATTGGTGTCACATGTACCTAGTCACGGTGTATGCAGGGCTGTGTTTTCAGGGCAAACAAAGCCTTAATTATTGTAAACATTGTCAGGTTTTGTGGGGGATCAGAAAGTGTTGTCTTTATCCACATAATAAGGATGTGTGTGACAGTGTTTCTCCATTTAACTAGACTTGGTACATGGTTTCTCTGGTTAACATGGTGAAACACTGACAGGGACACCTAAAGACAGACTGGAGGATCTAGAAACTGAGACTAGAATTGACATGTAATGTTGCCTTGGGCTTTTCGGAGGAAGTGAATCTCATTCGGAAAAATTATACACGTTAGTGTCGCATATGATGTACAGTGCCTTCGGAAAGTGCCCCTTCACTTTTTCCACATTTTGTTGTGTAATAGACTACATTTTTTATTGATTACATCTATCATCAATCTACAGACAATACTTCATAATAATCAATCAAATTTATTTATAAAGCCCTTTTTACATCAGCAGTTGACACAAAGTGCTTTTACAAAACACCCAGCCTTAAACCCCAAGGAGCAAACAACAGTAGTGTTGAATTTCAGTGGCTAGGAAAAACTCCCTAAAAAGGCCAAAATTTAGGAAGAAACCTAGAGAGGAACCAGGCTCAGAGGGTTGACCAGTCCTCTTCTGGCTGTGCCGGGTGAACATATTAAGAGTACAAATTGTAATAATTAATAAATGCATGTGGGCTGAGTACAGAGTCTATTTAAACCTAGTCCAGGTCAGAAGCATGACCAGATGGACAAGAACAGGGCAACAAGGGGGGGGGGGGTGTCAGCAGAGTGGCAGCTGAAATTGTCAGGTATCTTCTTGATCTGCTACACAACCAGGAGGACTTTGGACAGGGACAGCAACGAGTCTTTCAAGCCTGGTACTCCAGAGGTGTGGGCCAAGACTTCATGTCCTCCTAAGTTTAAAACAGGGCAGGAGACAGGGAAAATTTTGAAGATGCATTCCTTAGATCTGCAAGGATTTATAGTGGAGAAGGAGAACTGACCCTACTCCCCCAGCACAATAATATAGCAGCGTAAGACCTTCAGACAAGGTAGAAAATACAAATCGAAAATATTTTTTTATGTGTGGAAACGGAAATATCTCATGTACCTAAGTATAAAGACCCTTTCCCACGACACTGAAAATTGCTTACATGCATTTTGCCTTTTTACATCCTTGGTTGAAGTCCACCTGTGTTCAATTGATTGACATGATTTAGAAAGGCCCACAGAAAGGCCACAGAAAGGCCTGTATGTCTGACTGTATGTCTGTCTGCCTGCCTGCCTGCCTGCCTGCCTGCCTGTCTGTATGTCTGCCTGCATGTCTGCCTGCCTGTCTAGATGTCTGCCTGTCTGGCTGTCTAGATGTCTGCTTGTCTGCCTGTCTGTGTCTGCCTGTCTATGTCTGTGACTGCCTGTCTATGTCTGTGTCTGCCTGCCTGTGTCTGTCTACCTGTCTGTCTGTGTCTGTCTGCCTCTATGTCTGTGTCTGTCTGCCTCTATGTCTGTGTCTGTCTGCCTCTATGTCTGTGTCTGCCTGCCATGTCTGTGTCTGCCTGCCTGTGTCTGCCTGCTTGTGTCTGTCTACCTGCCTGCCTGTGTCTGTCTGCCTGTGTCTGTCTGCCTGTCTGTCTGTGTCTGCCTCTATGTCTGTGTCTGCCTCTATGTCTGTGTCTGCCTCTATGTCGGTGTCTGCCTGCCTGTCTGTCTGCCTGTATGTATGTATGTGTCTGTCTTCCTGTATGTATGTGTCTGCCTGCCTGTCTGTGTCTGCCTGCTTGTCTATCTGTGTCTGCCTGTCTATCTGTGTCTGCCTGAATGTCTGTGTCTGCCTGAATGTCTGCCTGAATGTCTGCCTGAATGTCTGCCTGTCTGTCTGTCTGCCTGTCTGGCTGTCTGCCTGTCTGGCTGTCTGCCTGGCTGTCTGCCTGCCTGTATGTCTGTCTGTCTGCTAGGGGTGCACGATATATTGACTCAACACCGTTATCGCAGTATCACGTGCAATATCAAAATTGAAAAAGTATGCAATATCCCATTCATTTTGTGGAGAGATGCGTCCGATTGCTGTGTGGCTTAATTATGTTTGATTTAGAGCCCGCTTTATAATAATCATGTTTCATTGGCCAGTTGCCCTGTCACATGCAAGTGTGAGCGCAACGGGTCCACTACATGAACATACCCTATGGAGCAAACCATGTGACGTATGTGCATGCTTCGACAGCGTGTGAGTGAATAGAGAGACAGAGACACCGAAACGAGTCAGAGGAGCGAAAGAAAAGAAAGGACAGAAAGAGAGTGAAGCGAGTCAGAGGAGCGAAAGAAAAGGACAGAAAAATAAGATGGTGTGGTTCAGGGAGACAACGAAACAACAGAGATTGAAGAGGAAACGTTAGTGGCCAAAAAGTTACATGATAGACTGTAACTAATTTTGATCCACGTCACAAAAAGCATTACAAAAGTATAATCCAAAATAAATCTAAACATCTTTGCATTAAATGGAGTTGTGAGTTTAGAAGACTGCGCAATAAAGAACGAATGAATGTCCGGTATTAGCTATAGAGGCAGTGCCTCTGAAATGCCTTTGCGCTAGATTTGAGATTTAATCAATTTAAAAAATTCTCAAATGTTGTATGCGCTTCCAAGAAATACAATAGGCACCTTTACATAGGCTGAAACACCGGACTCTTCTAGCAAACAGCTTTCAGATTCCCTTTGCGGTAGACTACAAAGTTTGTGTAGCTAGTTTGCAGTCCGTGTCCATGCAATCATTTGTTTTTATGTTTTCAAAATGATTTTGCTTTTAGTGTTAAGTACCGTGTCTAAAAAGCCAATACCTGTGATTGGCCCTGTATGAGAGTTGACAAGCGTTTCTCTACTGTAGAGACTAAACTTCGGGGCATATCCTATGAAAAACTTTAGATTAGATTCAACTTTGTCTTTGAACAGTACAAGTACAGTACAACGAAATGCAGTTAGCATCTAACCAGAAGTGCAAATAGAAGAGAGAAGAAAATGTACAAGTATAAAGTATAATGTATGTACAAGTGGGATGTATAGATGTGCAATGAAGGCAAATCCAAGTGCAAATGGCAGTTCTGAACCCCAATTTGCCGCGGACGTCTGGTACTCAAAAAATTGGACAGGGTTGGCAGGTCTGCTGTACCACCAGTACAACATGTCCTGTTCTGTAGACATGGTCTTTATTTATTTATTCATGTTGTACCAGTCCAATATGACTGTCTGTTGAAATAAACCCTTGTGTTGTAAGAACTTTCATGTTATGAATCTATTTTGATGGGTTTTCCCTTAACTTTTGTGTTTTTGCATATGTTTAAGAATATCGAAATGAATATCGATATCGCAATATTCATGATCAATATCGCATTATCACATTTTGTCAATATCGTGCAACCCTACAGGCTGCCTGTCTGCCTGCCTGCCTGTCTGCCTGCATGCCTGTCTGTCTGTCTGTCTGCCTGTCTGTCTGTCCATATGTCTGTCTTAATGTACATCTCCTAACCACGGATGATTCTTGCTGTGGTGTCTGAATGACCTGTGTGTGTGTGTGTTACCATCTCACAGGAAGATGATGGAGTTGTGTGGGGAGGCAGAGAGCAGGCTGGCGTCTGAACTGCTTCAGCATGAGGTCCAGATAGAGAAGGATGTGCTAGACCCGCTGAATCAGCTGGCTGAGGTGAGGAGATATGAAGTCTATAATTTCATTCAAATGGATTTGGAAAACATATATGTTTTTAGCTTACATGTGATCATTGATATTCTCAGGTGGAAATTCCCAACATCCTGAAACAGAGGAAGCAGCTAGCCAGGCTGGTGCTGGACTATGACTCTGCCAGAGCCAGGTGGGCCTGTGTTAATGGACTAACATTTTGAATGTGTCCAGTATACTTTGCTCTCCACCTGTCTTCAAACGTTCATGACAGTGTTCCGACATAGCCTTTGTCCTACGCCTTCCAGGTGGTTGCAGGCAACCAAGTCGATAATCTCAGGAACAAACACTCAAGCACTGACGGCCAAGGCAGACCTGCTTAAAGAGGAGGTGGATGAAGCTATGAACAAAATGGAACTCTGCAAGGTGTGACCGTAAAGGAATACCCCCCCCCCCCGCTATATGAATTAAGTCACAGGCCTCAATTCCTGCTATATGAATTAAGATCACAGGCCTCAATAAGAAATGACTGGTCATTGCTCACAGGAACAAAAGAGGAACTTGAAATGTGGAAAGTTTTGACAGATAAATGTAAGGGCTAAAGTGGAGAATAGGGCTGTCCTGCCTGATTGCTTTACAAAGAAAGCCCTGTAAGATGTGTATGTTTGTGCCTACGTGTGTGTGTGCGCGTGTGCGCACGTGTGTGCGTGTGTGCATGTTTGTGTGTTGTTTTTCTGACTCATTGCATTGTGTTTGAATGGAGCAAGTGGTGAGAGTTGGGTATGCTGTCCAGGAAGGCCTGTGTGCTTCCTTTCCTCTGCTCTCTAAAGCCTGCTCAGCCCTTCTCAGCCCTGCCAACAACAGACACATTTATCAGTCACTGTGGAAGACTTTATGGCCATTACCAACACTAACAGCGCTGCCGCCTGAAACGCACTCACTGGAATTTGATATAATGGAGAACAGACAGGTGGATGGGTTTACGTTATCAAATCATTCCCATGTTTGCAGTGTGATAAGACAATCGTAAACGTTGTTCCTTAGAAAGGATGTAGCACCCCCCTCTGGCCAGTCAGTGTAACTTCAGGGGAATCCCAGCTCTACAGGTGCTAGTCATAAAATTAGAATATCATCAAAAATATCATCATTTATTTCAGTAATTCCATTCAAAAAGTGAAACTTGTATAATGTATACATTAATTCCACACAGACTGATATATTTCAAGTGTTTATTTCTTTTAATTTTGATGATTATAACTGAAAACTAATGAAAACCCCAAATTCAGTATCTCAGAAAATTAGAATATTGTGAATAGGTTCAAAATTGAAGACACCTGGTGCCACAATCTAATCAGCTAATTAACTCAAAACACCTGCAAAGGCCTTTAAATGGTCTCTCAGTCTAGTTCTGTAGGCTACACAATCATGGGGAAGACTGTTGACTTGACAGCTGTCCAAAAGACGACCATTGACACCTTGCACAAGGAGGGCAAGACACAAAAGGTCATTGCTAAAGAGGCTAGCTGTTCACAGAGCTCTGTGTCCAAGCACATTAATAGAGAGGCGAAGGGAAGGAAAAGATGTGGTAGAAAAAAGTGTACAAGCAATAGGGATAACCGCACCCTG
>JACXGI010008302.1:0-25678 GCA_016801175.1 Esox masquinongy
CCAAAGCACACATCCAAATCCACAAAAGCATGGCTTCACCAGAAGAAGATTAACGTTTTGGAATGGCCCAGCCAGAGCCCAGATCTGAATCCAATTGAACATCTGTGGGGTGATCTGAAGAGGGCTGTGCACAGGAGATGTCCTCGCAATCTGACAGATTTGGAGCGCTTTTGCAAAGAAGAGTGGGCAAATATTGCCATTTCAAGATGTGCCATGCTAATAGACTCCTACCCAAAAAGACTGAGTGCTATAATAAAATCAAAAGGTGCTTCAACAATGTAGTAGTTTAAGGATGTGCACACTTATGCAACCAGGTTATTGTGAGTTTTTTTCTTTTTCCCCTTCAAAGATTTCAGTTTGTTTTTCAATTGAATTGTTCACGTTATAGGTCACATTAAAAGTGGAAAAAGTTCTGACATGATTTATCTTTGTCTCATTCTTTTACATCACAAGAACCTGGCATTTTAATAGGGGTGTGTAGACTTTTTATATCCACTGTATGTACATTCGCAGAGAAAAATAGATAAAGGCAGGAACATCACATGTATCACATTATAGACAACCACATGTTTATAACTGATAATTGAATGCAGACTATAATAATTAATATAGTTATTTGATTACTGATGTCATGAAAAAAAAACTGATGAAAACAAGTATGGAGCCACTGCCTGTAGGCTACTGACTCAAATGAATGAAATGACTCGAAAGATACAAAATTTTTCCTGAAAAACTCGACATGATCCGAGTCAGTAGAAACCTCCCATCACTACTTTACAGTGAGAAAATCTTCTACATTTTTAAAATAATTATTTTATTACGTGACCCTTTTATATTGTTATTGTTTTCTAAAGAAACAAACCAGCCATGGAGTGACTGGAGTCATTGTTTTCATTATAGGTACTGTATAACTATTAGCTAGCCATCTACAGTAATCTTTGTACAAGAGTACACTTTAGTTCCGTTAATAAACGTTCTGTTATACACATTATTTCAGCAAAAATGTAATGGCTGAGGTAAAAGCTGCATTCCCTCTGTTTATAATGCTCCGGAAAAAATTAAGAGACCGCTTCACCTTTTTCATTCCTTTCCAAAAAGTTGAAAAGGAAAGTTTTGAGTGAGGAACAGAAGCATTCAATTTGCAGTGGTCTCTTAATTTTGACCCTTCTGTTCCTCACTCAAAACCTTCCTTTTCGACTTTTTTGGAAAGGAAAGAAAAAGGTGCAGTGGTCTCTTAATTTTTTCCGGAGCTGTATAACATAATTGTTAAAGACACAGTCTGCCACATAGAAAACCGCGGATCGAAACCAGCGAGGGACAACACCATTCATCCCTGCTAATCGTGGGCCGGCTGAACTACGCTTGCCTGGTTCTTTTTCTGGTTTCCATAAGGGACAATTACATTTAAATGGACTAGCAATTTGATTGGAGCATGCATTGTGGAAGACAATGGCTGAGTCAAAAAATCTGATCAAATTTCTTGAAACAGGCCTAGAATGTGTTTAGACTCCCCAATACAAAAAAACAGCACACTTATAGTGTATTATATGCAAACAATTTTATTGTACTTCAATACACTAAACAGTATTAAAATAGTATTTAAGTATCATTTAAAATGGACCCACTTACTTCCTACTTTTGTGTACTTATAATACCGGATAGGAAATAAGATGTTAGTACTCTTGGAATATATTCCAAATGTATTTCAAATATACAACATACTTCAAATACATAAGGAGTATATTTTATGACTCATGTGAATTTAACCTTAAATTGAATGAAAAGGAAAGAAAAACAATTGCCAACAAGAAATAATAATTATTTTCAAAAATATGCGTGTTACTATTATTGACACCCCTAGAATATGGTATGAACAAAATTCTAAATTGAATTGATGTATATTCTGATAAAGATGTTAATTAATACAGTTCATCTGACTATTTGGAAATTTATAAGTTGCCATCCATGACATCCTGTTGTACTGGATTATAAATATGAGGTGACACACAGGCTAAACTTTTAACATATTTGAAGGTCAGAGAATACACAAAAAAAATGACAAAAGTTTGTTGACCTTTACAAATCAGGCAATGGCTTGTAGCTACATTCCTGAAAATACCCATATCCACTATTAGGGCAATAATTAAGAAAACTAAAACTGGGCCTTTGACAAACATGCCTGGAAGAGGATGCATACAGTATGTATTTTGCCACCACACAATTTGAAGGATGGTATGAAAAATCTCCAAGAATCAAAGTCGGGGAATTGCAGATATTGGTTATATTTCTGAGTCACCAAGTTTCCAAAACATTCGCCAGATCCATGCCAACAAGTTATTTGGAAGGGTTACCAGAAGAAAGCCTCAGCTGTCACCAAACCACACAATAAAGCACCTGGAGTTTTCTAAATGTCATCAGAACAGAAGTTCTGTCAACTGATGAAAAAAAAAAGTATCTTTTAGGTAACAAACACCAGAGGTGTATTTCAGCCATGTTCAAGCAGAAATGTACCTCATCCCCACTATTAAGTTTGGTGGTGGATCTGTGATGTTGTGGGCCTGTTTGTCTTAATGCCCAAGGACCTTGTTCGGAAACATGACCACATGGATTATTAAGCACCAGGAGATTTTTTGTCCACAAAGTCTGCCTCTGATAGGAGGATAAAACTGTGTTGTCATTGTATCTTGCAGCAATAAAACGATCTATAGCATACTTCCAAATCCACATGAAAATGGTTCACTGATCATAGAATCAAGTTTTTGCAATCCCAATTACATTCCCCTGACCTAAATTCCATTGAAAACCTATGGGTTGAGCTCGAGAGTAGAGACCACAAGTGAGGACCAATGTCACGTTTCTGGTAAGCAGGACACCAGACGAGGACTTGAAGAACAAAAAGGGTTTAATGATGAAACTGAGGCAGGTAAAAAACGAAAATGGCAGGAAAACAGCAGGCAGGCAAAAACAAAGACTGGTGGCAGGTACATACACAAAAAGACTCAATGACTCAAAGGACTAACAAAACGGCAAACTAAATAGGGTGCTAACGAGGACTAAACAACAAACAGGTGAAAACAGTCAGAACAAAAACAGGCCACGTTAAAGAACAAGAGCAAAAACAAAACAGGCGAGGACTTGAAGAACAAAGAGGATTTAATGATGAAACTGAGGCAGGTAAAAAACAAGAAAACGGCAGGAAAACAGCAGGCAGGCAAAAACAGAGACTGCTGGCAGGTACATACACAAAAAGACTCAATGACTCAACAAAGGGCTAACAGAATAGGGCAAACTAAATAGGGTGCTAACAAGGACTAAACAACAAACAGGTGAAAACAATCAGAACAAAGACAGGCTATGTTAAAGTACAAGAGCAAAAACAAAACAGAACCTTACAACCAAGGATTGAAACATCTGTAATATCTGTATGAAGGAATGGTGTCAAATCCTTAACTACTGTATGTGTTCTCACACGTCAAATATTATACAAGACTTCTCAGAACTGTTATCTTGGCAAAGGGAGCCAAGATACTACTAAATATAGGAGTGACAATAATTGGGACACATGTTTTTAAATAAAACTATTAGTTCTTTATGACAATTGTGTTTTTTGTTGAACAATTTTTACTCAATTAAAGGTTTGATTCATTTTTTCACAAACTTTTTCATATTTAACCAGCATGCCAATAATTCTGGAGGGAACTATTATGTATAATATATTGTGTTGTCATTTCTAAATAGTGAAAACAATAGGTAACACTTCCCATAAGGGTACATGAACTACCATTAACGAATGCCGTAGTTAACATGAACGAATGATGAACAAAGACATAAACAAACGGTTAATATTGATAACCCCTACTTTATTAATGATTTACAAATGCATTAATTAACAGGGTGTAGTGTCATTTGTTCATGTTGAAAAAGAACATGAACTCATGTCATTAGTTAGTGATTATTAATGTATGATAATTCATCACTTTACCCAAGGGGACACAAAATAACTAACTAATGGTGAAGTATCAGTTATTAAGGGTTTATAGCTACCCATGTGTCATTAGTTAGTGATGGTTAAGGTAGGATAATTAATCTCTTTACCTATGGGGACAAAAAATAATTACCTAATAGTGAAGTATCCTTTATTAATGCTTTATTCCAGCTCAGTGGTTACTCAGTGGTCCAAAAGAGTATGAACTAATGATTTGGTGTTAGAATACTAGTGATAGCACATAATCCTCCCTTCAAGAATGACAGGATTAACTAAAAGTGTAGGTTATAAAGACAATTTGTAAAACAACCACTCTGGAAACATGGACATCATGAAGGAAGAGATGAGTAATGTCTTTTCAGTAGAATTGTATACAGGCAAGTCATATGCAAAAAATAAACACATTAATCAGTCAATCAAATTTAATTTTGTCAATCCTTTTTACATCAGACATTTCAGTCAATCAGAAATTTGTGGTAGAGCGACAAGACAAAAAACACTCCTGCGTAAAAGATGTAAGACCTGCTTTCTGAAGAATTCTGAGAACCATGATAAATATTCTCTAGTCTGATGAGATCAAAATGTAACTGTTCTGCCAGAATACCAAGTGCTGCATCTGACAAAAATAAGGTTCTGTTCATCACCTGGCTAATACCATCCCTATAGTGAAGCATGCTGATGGGAGCATCATGCTATGGGGGTTCTTCTCAGCAGCAGGGACTGGGAGACCTGTCCAGACTGAGGGAAAGATGAACGGGGTAAAATACAGAGAGGTCCTTGATGAAAACCTGATTTCAGAGCACACAGGATCTCAGACTGGGGCGAGGACTAATCTTTCAGCCAGACAACAACTCAGAGATTACAGCCAAGACAACCCTGGAGTGGCTTCAAGACAAGTCAGTCAATGTCCTTGAGTGGTCCAGCCAAAGGCTGAACTTGGTCTTCCTGTGGGACTTCTAAGGGATTTCTGACATAGCCTGGAAGTATGTTTCGTGCCATTATCTTACTGCTGTAGGATGAACCCCTGACCAACTAAGCGTTCACCCGAAGGTATTGCATGGCGCTGAAAAATGCTCTGGTAGCCGTTTTGGTTCAAGGGGCTACTCAAAGGTAAGTTGCCGACTCTGGAGCCAGCAAAATAGCCCCAGACCATCACGCTTCCTTCTCCATCTTTGACAGTAGGTGTCACACACTGATGAAGCATCCTTTTCGCCTACTCGACAGCGTACAAAAGCCCTGCGTGATGAACCAAAGATTTCAAATTTTGCTTAATCGATCCATAAGACCTTCTTCCAGTCTTCAGTAGTCCACTGGCAGTGCTTTATGGCCCAGACTAGCCTCTTTTTCATATTTTGCCATCTTAGTGTTGAAGTGTATGAATGTATGATTGTTATGTTTAGATTACAAAAGAAGATCTGTTTATCCGTACACAGGAAGTCATGTTCAGTCAAAGCGTGACAGTAATCAGCCAATGGGCTTACAGTACTGTGATGTGTATTCTAGGTTGCAATGTCTATAAAGTAGAGGTACGACTAGAAGTTTCTTTGAGATTGAGTGATATGAGATAGAGTTTGTAAGACAGAGTATCGAGTCTGTAACATCATGAACAATCTTCTCTTCACAGTTGAAACTGTGGCTTATTTTGACCAGTGTGAAGCTCTGCTTGAAACTGGTATGCTCTGAGCCACGTATCACACAAGCAGTTGACTCTCAAAAACTTGTCTTCTGTTTTTGTGTGCCAGACCTCTTCCTCTCAGAGTTTCCTCCAGTTTCCAAGTTCCTTTTGATGGTGTAGCCTACTCACTGACACACTGGCTTTCTTTTCAATTTCTCTAAAGGAAAGACCTAGACTTTTAAGGGTTATAATGCTCTGTGTGTTTTCCTTTGTTAATTGATTTTTTCTTGACATTATGAGGGCAATGTACTCCTGCAGTACAATACTGTCCAAATCATGCTTAAGAGGATGTAGTAACAGTCTGTTCCAAAACTACTTTCGAGACAAGTCAGTCAATGTCCTTAAACGACCCAACTTTTGTTTATTTATTTGTTTATTTCTTTCTCGACAGAGGGTATGTAAGTAATTAACAAAATTTGGGACAATTGTATGAATCATTAGCCTCAACTTTCAAGGCTTAATTTATTTCCATTGCTGGAGAACAACTGAGAGTTGTAAACCCATTACTTGTTCCCTGAAAAAGGCCTTTTTTATAACTCTGAAATGTACATTATTTTTCAGTTCTTGGTATCCTAAACTTTTTTTTTAACCTCTGGCAGTTTAGCGCTCACCTTTGTATCATTTCAGGTTATTCACTGTGCTTGGAACTGCTAAATTTCAATAAAAACTGGAAAAATGGGGGTGTTCTAAAACGTTTGACTAGTAGTGTGTTTTAGGGACATATAATATTACATTGCAAAATGTCTGCATAATGCCCCTTCAATAACTCCTAATTTCATCATCATGTGCAAATAATAGTGTATAGAAAGTATACAGGTATTAAATATTTTACAATTATGAGCAAACACTACATACACAGTGACACCACTTTCTTGGAACTGCAGGTTTACCTTTATCTGTAGTTGTTTGTTATGTATGTATTGTAAAGCGTCTGAGATTCTTTGAAATGCGCTACAAAAATGTAATGTATTATTATTATTATTACTCTCATTGTATGTTTCTTTATCTCTCACTCTCTCTCTCTCCCACACACACACACACACACACACACATACTCTCTGCAGTCCTGAGGGAGAAGGAATGAGAATGTGGCCTGTCATTCCATCTCTCTCACACTGGTGGTCCTTGGCAGCCCACTGTCAGGAAGTCCCTAGTGTGTAGCTGACCTCTTCCCCACACCGTTCCACTCATCTGCAAGGAGGGAAGTAAGCCATGCTACCTACGTTGGTCTCTCCAGCTGATGGAGCCCAAGCGAGTAGCTTTCATCTGTGGGGAGGAAGGAAGAGTGACTTGGTACATATGGTGAATCATTTTCAGTGTAGAGAAGGCAGCTTGCGGTATTACTGAATGGAAGCCTGTCAATAAGGGTTGATGTTGGCTTACATATTAAGCCAACATCTTACATATTATGTCACAGTAATCTCTTGAGAACTTCCCTGCAGATTTAGAAAAAAAATGCATGGCATGTTTCAATGGATCAGATCTTGAAATATTTTGCATATGTAGGTTATGGGCTTTTCATGCAAGTGTACTGTACTTTTGAGGAGTAAATATTGGAGAGTCATATAATTAGGTATTCATATTTTCTGTAGTTATTTTCTGTGGTGCTGTGCCAACACAGTGTCCTTGAGATTCTCATGATTTTAAAATGAGCTGGTCTGGATGGATGTTGAGGTCTTTGGAAGCATATAAAACAACAGTCTTGTTCAAACATGACAGTATATTTAATGTCATGCATCTCTTTATATTTCAATGTTGTAACTGTACGAACAGGAACAGATGAACAGAGAAGTAGCTACCACCACAAGGTCTGGTGGATCATAACTGTATCTTTGTAAAAGGCTGTTAATCAGTGTTTTATAAATCTCCTTATGCTCCTAAGCACTGCAAAAACCTTTAACATGCATATGTGTGTTTTGTGTGTGTGTGTGTGTACATTTACATTTAAGTAATTTAACAGATGCTCTTCTCCAAAACGACTTAAGATTAGCAAGTGCATACACTGTATGTGTTTATGTAATATTGTGTGCATTTTTCTGTGTGTGTGTTATTGTGTCCGTGTTTGTGTGAGTGTGTTATTATGTGTTTGTAGAGCTATTTATATATTTGCCGTGATTTATAATGTTTGTTCACTGTTCCAAGTTTTTGTGGTTTTGGGGTGTGGGGTGCTGGGTTTTAAAGCTGCCTTTTTTATATGTTGAGGTTGAAATTCTATGGAAAGTTTAACAACACTGCTTTGGCCAAAGTGCACACAGTCTCTTTCATGCTGCACATCTCCTCTTCTCCTGTGGTCAAGTACCTTGCAGTTATTATAGCTTATTTGTTCAAGTGGTGAGGAAATATTAAATATCACAAGTTCTCTGCTGAGACTGGGCAGTAATTATAAACAGATGGTTGCCAGTTGGGCAACGTGTGTCTGTGTGTGTGTGTGTGTCTGCACGTGTGCATGTTTGTGTGTGAATATGTTTGCGTGGTGAAGATAAGAGGTTGAAAGAATGAGGTAAAAAGCACAAGCCAACAACTGTTGCCGGTATCTTAAGTTGTTCTGCCACTTCTCACATATAAACTTCATCGGGAGGAAGGATGTTCAGAATATCTTTTTTAAATATTCATTTCAAATAATAAAACAATTTTGGATGAAAATGTTTGGACCTGTACATGATCGTGATCTGTGAACCGCAAATGGTACATGAAACATCTTGGTATTATCATACTTCTTATAGTAAGCTTTAACATTTGTCTATATTCTAAAGGGAAGAAATGTTTCCTTGATTTTATATAGAAATATATAACATCTCAAAAGTATCCTGCTAGAATTTTTAATTTTTAGAATTTTTTTTAAACAATATACTGTACATGTACATCATATTTCCAGCGTGTGTGCTACAATTTTAAAAGCATATGAAAGCAAATCAAACCCCAGTGAAATGTCTTTCCTTGCAAGAACAATCTGAAATACTCAAAACTTTTCTGTGCCTTCCTGTCGTGCACTTGCACTTAAAACTTAAGAGAGCAGGAGAGAAATTGAAAATGAAGAGAAATATGAATGAAAGGCAGGGAATTAGACCTTAATGTTGGTTATTGCCCCAAGTGACCAATAGTTCGCAGTCATGGTTAGGATCAGTCTGAAGTTAACTGTCCAATTTTTTCCACTTTGGATGTTATCTTAACCTTTCTTATGTACCTAGGATGACTAATGCAAACCGTCTGTGGGGATGACACAGATTTACCCCCTATGGAAACAAGAGCAGCACATTTCTGGTCCCATACTGTGATCCCAGTGATGGAAATGATGGGGTTAAGGGAATGTGGGTGGGGAGTGTGTCAGTGAAGGTCAACAGGGTTCAGTCAAATGAGCCATGAATGACAGGAGGATCCCCGAAACCTTCACCACACGTTCCACCCCAAACACTGACCTCACTGTTGTCCCCCAGCCATGATCCCCCACACATTAGGCACTTAAACGTAACCCGAAACCCAAAGAAGCGCAGCCCCCTGTGCCAAATTACACCGAGATGTGACACCGTCCCAAACAAGTCCCTCTTCATTCATTCTCTTTGCTTTTATCTCTTTGAGTTCAAATCAGGAGTGCTACATGCGCTAATCCCAATAATTGAATTAGTGGGTTCAAAGCTTCTGCCACAAATTGAGACCAGACATGGAGAACCGTGCAGTACAGTGGATACTTCTCACAGACACGTGCGACTACAGGTGATTAGCCAAGTTTTATTAATCTGGCACACACTGGCAACTGAAACAAGGACACACACACAATAGACTTATAGTGCTACATGTCGCACCCCTTCAATGGTTTTCACATTTTGACATTATTGCAGGGTATCATTGGTTAAAAAAAACATGGAATAGATCCAAACAATCACGGTGGTGGTTCATTCATTCAAAGTATGAAATTGCTTTTTTATCGATGTATGGAGAAAAAGTAGTTACAGAATGCTCATAATTGTTTGCTACCTGTAGCTGGAAAACAAAAAACAAAACATTTATTTTATTATCTTTTGAATAATGTTTCACCACTAAGCTTATTTTACACATTCAAATTTGGCAACCAGTAATGACAACCAGCAATGAAGTGTGTGGTAAAAATGACTGCAAGATTGACTTCCCATACATAAACTTGCAAACGGGGCGGAGTGTAAAAAATGAATGTAAGTTGACATTCATTATTTGGATTTACAGGAGACACGACCATTGAGTCACAAGATGCAGATTAGCATTTGTTTGAGTTTACACTTATAAAGATGAATTTGACCATTTTGTCATTGTTACTATTTACACAATTTCAACCTTATATTCATAACTGAGAGTTCCAAGAGCATTACTTCTCTAAATACAACAGAGAGGATACAAAGTTAAAGCTCTGCTGTCTACTGAGAGACAAGGTTTGCTTTCTTAGCTGGTGAACATAAGTGGTGACCCCGGGATAGAACCCCTTTCACCCCTATTGTGAATGACAGGCCTATTGGATACGTGGCCAAAGATCCTTACTGCCCCCATTGAGAGCTGGGGCACGTTCACCAAAAACAGAGCATCCTGGGTGGCCGCAGTCGCAGTGACATCCTTCACTGGACTCAGAGCCAAACACCTCAGGTCCAAGCCAAAATATTATTTTACACCCGAATATTTATCTGCTGTACTATATAACTCTCTGTCCATTCTACAGTGCTTTCCATTTTGTCTGCACGTTGCGCCATATGGGATTTTTTTTCTCCCTCCGTTCACTTATTTAAAATTAGCTCCGCCGGTCAAATTACTTGTTTCTTTGCTCTGCAGATGAAGACGTGGTTTGTAAAACAAGTACAAATTAAATAATCAACCATGGCGCTTGGTCAATGAAGAAGAGCGCTGCGCATGACCCCTCCAATCCATAACATTGTATGAAACTCAAACTCACTGCCCGAATCACTGCCCTTTAAAATAAGCCAAGTCCCAGGCCAAAATCATTAGTAAAGCAATCCATCAGTCCAACCCCAACTCCTAACTCACCGACCCTAACCACTATGTTAACTATTAAAGACAGAACTGTTCACTGTACATTACTCAAGACAGCCATTATCTGTTCTCAGATCAGTGAAAGACAGATCAATACAGTTGCGACAAATATACTGACACCCATGCACTTTTCTTAGAATCACTTCTAAATGTTTCTAGAAATCTATGAAATATGATTTATAATTACTTACGGTATGAGTAAATAAGCTCTACATGAAAAAAATGTTAAAAGAAGCTTTTCTGTGTCGAATTTAGATTCACGTATCTCAAAAACATAATGGTGTGGGGATATACCAGTCATAAAGAAATATCAACGTTAGCAGACAGCTGATTGATTAGCTAAAACTCATCAAAAGGATCTTGGCATTTTCCTATAGCATTTTTCAAACGGTCTGTTTAGAGATTCCAAATGGTGATGGAATTTTCAATCAGCAGTCATGTATATTGCTCTATTTAAGCAATCAGTTATGGTAAGGAATGGAATATCAATCACAATAAACCATCACAATTAACGCTGCATGTTATACTGTATCGAAAAAAACTGATATGGCTGGTTTAAATAAAATATATCTAGATCAATAGCTAGAACAATAACTAGCCAACTATGGATTCTGATTCACAAAACTTGTTTGGAGAAATAAGAGAGATAGGTGCCTCGTCTAACCAGAAGTAACCATAAACATATACATTTTTTTAAAGTCTAATCTAACAATCACTTGTTGCCAAGGTTTCTGCTTAAAAATCTGCTTCATTTCAGTGCAGCTAGAATCCATCACCGTACATTGAAGCTTTGGCTAACAACACTGTATATCTTGTTCAATCTCTCTTTTCTTATCTCTGCGGTTTTGCAATGATGACAATGACAGAGTGACTATATTGCTTTGGCGCCATCTAGGCAATACCTGATGTAGAGAGCAACCTTCATGAATACATGAAGACCCAGTTGTCCATTTCAACACCCCAAATTGGTCCATTAACACTGTGCTGTTAAAGTCATATGATGAAATAGTAGCTCATTGGTGCAGCCCTCCCCAAAGCCAAGCAATTGATATGCAATACCAAAGCAGGGCATTCCGCCCAACACTCAAAGGTTCTGTAAGACAGAGTAGTAGGTAACCTAAAAGCTTGTTTTTTACAATGGATTTTGTTCAACAGTAAAATGTAAACACATTTACCACACCTTTATCTGAATTTTTATCATAATCCATTTTTATCATAAACTACAATGTCAACAAACACATCTAAATTTGCTAAAGTTAGCCAAACTGATATCTGAAAGCTTAAGCTCAATAGTTTCTATCGACTGCCATGTGTTAAAATTGTATTGGGAAGTTCATAAAATGTAATGGAAGATCATCAATGTGTAACTGATTGTCTAAAAGAAGATGCATTGCTTTGAATAGTGAATTTGCTTATTGTCTTTTTAATGTGTCCAACACTGCTTGTGAGTATCATAGAAAGAAACAGACAACACGCACATTTTCTTGAGAGTCATACCATGTTGCCGAGTTATACTTTTGTTTAAGGTGTCCTAATAGCTAATAGCTCAAATCGACTTACGACTTTGGCCCTTATTTTTCCACGGTTTGAACTATTAGCTATTTGGACTACTTAAACAATGGTATCTCGCAGGGACATGTATGTGTCGTCTGGTCAAAGTCGTAAGAGTGAAATAGAAAACACTGTATGTACCAACTGCTAATGGAAATAGGTTATATGAAAAAAGTGTCAATGCAATCAGACTTTTTAATGAGGGATATGCCACAGACATACCAGTGCCGGTCTGCAGACTTGGGTTTTAAAAAACATTGATTTAGCAGACACTCTTATTCAGAGTAATTTAGAGTACTGAGCGCAGCTTTCTTTAACTTTTCGGAATTGTTAAACACTGGTATTGTAAGTGCCATGCACTAACAACTGAGTTACTGAGAGATTGTTTTTGGAAAGTGCACTCCTACACATCTAGATGATCTGTAAATGTCATATTGACTTGCACAAAACATAAAAAGAGCCCACTGCTAAATGAAACAAAAGAAAGCCTGATAGGTCTTCTCAAAAACCCACCTGAACAACCCAAATCTGAGGTGGATCTTCTGTGTACCAATGAAACGATATTGGAGCTCTTTGGCTTTACGGATTAGCGCTGTCCTTACTAATGACCAAATAAAGCATTTCATAAAAAGAGCACTGAAGATATGGTGGATGTCATATAATGCTGTGGGGTTATTTGGCTGCCTCTGGTACTGGCTGCCTTGGACATGTGCAAGGGATCATGAAATACACTGATACAATTGGTGTGCTGAAGACAGTGGAAACACATAATACACATAAAAAGCACAGGGATGGTTATGTAGAGATGCTGGACTGTTCTGGAATGGCCAGGAAAGAATTCAGAAGGAAATCTCTTCCAAAACCTGATGATGATTTTCCAATTTATAGTTAAGGACACCACTCAAACACTGAAGAATTAGAGGAGATTTCTATGAAAAAGTGGTAATTAGAAAAGCGCACCAGACTCAGTAGTGGCTACAGTAGAAGACTTGTCAGCTGTTACCTTTGCCAAAGTCTTTTTAACCAACTACTAGGTCTGGGGTGTCTATGGTACTGATGAAGTCAATTGTTTGACTTCAAAATAAAAATAATGAAATTAAGTTTACAAATATAAAATTGGTTCTGCAACAGGATCCAGCTCTCCAACCCCTCAAATTCGAATGGGTAGTTATTTTTTTGCATACAGAATTTGACAACATTGCTAGTTATTGTGCTACAAAATATTGAACAGTTACCAAAACCTTAGTGCTGAACTAATAATTCAAAAGATAAGAAATTGCTTTATGTAGATATAGTTACAAAATTCATTAATATTTTCTTCACATAGGATGTTGTATGTGCTTGCTAATGTTTTTATATAATGTGAAATTTGTGTACCAATTTGATGTTTTGAAGCGTTATAATTATGCGTCAAATGATTTGGTCAAAATGTGAATGAGGAAAATGGCCCTTTGACTTCATGAATAAGAATCTTAGAGAGATTATGTAAAAAAATATAAAGACATTTACTCCTGAGAAATATAAGAAATTATTTAAAAAATGTGTGAGAGTGTCTATAAAGTGTGCAAATCTTTGGGTGTGTTTAGGTTTTTGAGACAATATGAAGTAGAGGACATTGCACAAGTAATCCCCTTACCATACACTCAAACCAATATCTGAAATGACCACATCTCCTTATTAAAGTTGTGCTTCCCATTCTCTGGATATCTTCTTTCTACTCTGTGTTTCTCTGGGAAACGGCGGTTACACTAAACTGGGTTTTCTTTGGCCCTAGGAGAACAGGCTCAGTGCACTCCAAGCACTTACAGCCCCAGGTGCCAGTCATGGCTGGCTGATGTTTTTGTAGAGACGTTTGGTGAAATGTCTCTTCTCCCTGAACACAATATGACTCTCAAAATGGGCAACAGAAGGTGCCCTTTCTCCTCACACATATTGTACAATGAAATAACAACCATAGCGATCAAATGCCCACATATTGTTAACACATCAACACATAGAAAAGCCCAGATAGAGTAGCAGTTAGAGCAGTAATGGAAAGGTTGATGGATGTAAACCCCCAACCTGGCAAAGTGAAAAATATTTAATTTTATTAGTGAGCAATAAAGTTAACCCTAATTGCTCCGGTAAGTCACCCTGAATGTAATGTAATGGTATACTGTATGGCCACAACGGTGAATGGTCAAAGTGGATCACTAAGCCTCACATTTATTACATGCCTTATAAATTAGGCATAACACTATGAATACTTACAGACATAGTAGACAATGTTAATGCTTCATATGAAAGTATACATCATTTCTGGTTGGATGTATTAAATATTAACCTAAAAACAGTCACTAGACTTCATACATTTCCCTCTGCATTCTGCATGCTAACTCAAAAAGAAAAAAAACAGAAATCTGCAAGTTGACAAGTATGAAGTTGTGTGGTCAGCAAACAAATAAACGCAAATAAATCCAAATGAAGCAAAGTACTTTGGTTCCATTTATACGACTGCTCTTACAGTTGCATCAGCCTACTCCTTTGATGTGTCCACCTATGTAATGCCCTGAGCTCCATCAGACAGCCTTCCATAATGTAGATACAGTGCACCTGAGCTACAGGACATTACCACAGAAATGACTAGTGAGATGTTCTGGTATGCAGGAAAAACTAGCTCTATTTCAAGCCCTTCAAAATCACTGACAGGGTCACCTTGTGATCTTTATTCGTCCTATTTACTTCGGTTTGTAGAACGAACTTCCATGCACGCCAAGCCCACCCCTTTTTCAAATAAGGTAGTAGCAGAGAAACAAATTATCTCCATTAGAAAAAAAGAAAAATGTTCAACCTCTGAGCAATATTCAGTTTTCTATCAAAAGTTCACCGGGGGGCAATTATACCCCAAACTAACCAATACAATCCTGGCATACGGCTCATCGAATATGGTGAATCACTTTGTTCACAGCAGGAGGCCAGCCCCTGCCTCTACACCCATCCAGTCCAGCCTGCCAGCCTTGCATTGCAGCCTGTCAGCCCGTGAGACTCTTAAAGAGGTATTTAAATGTGCGCCTGCAGCAATGTGCTCACTCAATGACCTCTTTATTTGTTAAAATAGATTATTTTAAATAAATTACAGAGCACTTTCACTGAATAAACAGAGACTTTGGGGCTGCGGCCTGCGTTACATACTTAGCATGGCCACAGAAATCCTAAATGAGTAGTGAGCTGTGTAATCGCCTTTGATTTCACTGATAGGACTCTGATTCTTTCTGGTAAAAAGACGGGGGCATTGAGGACTCTGAAACGCAACACCACCCTGAGGGGAACAAGAAAAAGTTTCATCTGGACTATGTACTGATGATGTTTCTTTCCTAAGCAAGGCGATGGAGGACTCCATTAGCAGAACAGAGGGGAGCTTGAGGGAATCCTGTCATATTTTTTTCTCCTGCAGTCTGAGATGTTTAACACTCCTTTTCTGGGCTAATGCCACACTAGAAATGCCACCTTGACGGCAGCAGGAGAAGTAAAGGGGCTGGATTTCTTTTTTTCTTATTAAAGCTAACCAATGAAATATGAATTAAAGGAACAGCTGCGGTACAATAATTTTTAAGATTATGGTAGTAGTGACACTAGTAGTAGTGACACAATATCCCTTCATCAATTTCATAATCATTTGAAAGACATTGCTGTGTATGTCAAATGTAGCCATTAATGTAGGCAGTATGGTCCATATACAGTACATAACAATGCATACTGGGTTAATTCTGGAAAATATTTATTTCCATTTAGAAAACCCATTTTGGTCCAAGAGCACCCCCAGAGGCAAAAGTTCTGTGTAGATTCTGATGACTGTGATTTTTCATTCTCATGTCCCTTTCACCTTCATCAGCAATTAGTTAATTTCCCCTATACTGTTGTGGTGTAGACCAATCCTGAGAACCGCTTTGACATAACGTAAATGGCGGGAATTAGACACACATTCACACGATGCTACTTTGGTCCTAATTCAGTGTGGCAGGGCCTAGTTATGACTGGATTACCATTGCCCTGGAGAAAGCCAGTAGAATAATATGAAAGGAAAATTGCTGGCCAACCCTAGCACAAAGGCACAGTGAAATTAGGTTTGATTAACCTTACGGGTCCTTGTTTCAACTCTCGCGGGCCTCTTTACTTTTAAACATGTGTTTGACATTCTTTCAGCTATGCATTTCCCAGCATGTCTATTACATCCAATCTGTGGTTCAAAAATCTTCGCTCATTTGTGTACTCATACGTCATGAAGGCATTTTTTCTATATATACACATCTGACATTTGAATTCATATGACGCCTGTTGATACTATTACAACTGACGGCCATAACACTTCCGCAAGTAATTTAAATTTGATCATATTTATTTATTTTCAACTAACAGGGATATCATTATCATTAAATTGGTAACTATTATAAGGACAATTTGAATAACATAATTCAATCCAAAAATTTGTGAAATCAAGCTTTTATCATAGTATTTTACGACGCAAACAACTATAAATTATAATGCTGGTGAGACCAGAAAGATGTTATGAATAATTTCCTTTAGGCAGCACTATGGTGTCAAGGTTTTGGATATTGAATTGAGAACAACTCACCATTTTTATTTTTCAGCAAGCGTGTGTCGTGTATGTGTGTGATTATGAATAATTAGAGGGAAAATTTAATTCATAAGCCATTAGGTGTTATGAACAGCAATTTCTGTGACTCTCTTAAACGGCCAATCTGAAAGGAGCTCACAGACCCGGCTCAGTTCTCCCTCTTTCTGGCAGCTATAATTGAGCCTAATAGCTCATGCACAGACATAGGGAACCTCTTTGACACCTAGACCAAATTTTCTAATGAAACGATCAAATAAGCATCATCCAGCCTTAGCATATCAAAGAGGGCGGCAGCTGGCACGGTGTCATACTCTGACACTTGGTCTTTTAACCACTGCCAGGCCTGTTTCCCCGCATGTCCTGTGGCCTTGCACTCATGCTGAGAGAGGGGACAAGTATTTGGACCTGAACGGATGGAGCTGTGAATAGAGGAGCATTCTGCCAGGTGCTGTGAAGACATTGGCTGACTACTAACATGGGATATGACAAGTTGTAGGCCCGACAGCAGAGGTGCCCGTGTCAGCTGAGGAAAAATGCTGTGTTTGTGTATGTGCCGTGTCTGCTTTCCTACTCATTTATTGGATTAGTTATGTGTTCTAGGAAAATAAATTGTTAATAATGATTTAAATATTCTTAGAAAAATAGCCTAAAATACTGCCCAATTTAAAGGTTTTCTGCTCTCCCGCCATCCAAATTTTTAGCATTAACAGCCATTCAGTAATGCACAGTGGCGCTTGATGTCATCAGTATAGAGGTCACTTATTTTTCAAGCCACTTTGGGGACTGAGCACGTGCAGACCCAGTGTTCACTTTTTCCTTGCACTTGTTTGGTTACATTGACTTTACATGAGATAAGAACCAGGTTTAGCTTTCAGCTATGAGCAGCATTTGGACGACAGGACTCACAGACAGACAGAGAATGGCCGAAAAACAGCTTACGTTTATGGGTAGTCTGCTGAATCTCCGCAAATGTGGCCTATTATGTTACCTTTCAAGTGCTTTGTCACTGGAGAGCATACTATTCTGGTTTTCTTCACCTCTGGGTTCACTGAAACAGCGTCAGTGTTGTTATAAGGACCTAATTTAAAGTATATGTACACTGAATGTTTCGCTTTAGACATTCAGAGTTTATTTATGGAATATTTTTTGACACCTTCTTAGACCATTATCGTCCCATTCTTGATAGACCCGAAGGTGCTGTCAAAGGTGCCTGAATAACCAAGACCATCCCACCTTTATATCATGCAAATATAGCATGGGCAATCAGCTAAACTGAACAATGGCAAAGCCCATAGAATTAATGATTCCAATTTATTTTTCATTCTCTTGGAAACATGCTTTGTATTCTGATTAGAATTAACCAACTGAATGCCATGCTGAATACAAAATCAGAGCCACTGTATTGTTTTTTTGATATTAAATCCCTTAAGACTTTAAGTGGTTCTGTTGTATTCTGTGAACAGTGCAACATAAATTAATTGTTACTTAATTCACTTAAACTCTCACTGTCTTGCTTCAGATGCCCTTCTCCATTCTGAGCTGTGATGCAGTAAATTAAATGGGAAAACTCAAGCCTATCCAGACAAGAATCAATTTCCTCTGGCAGAGGCCACAGTTGCCCTTAGACAGGAATACAACACTCAGAGTGGTTGTGTTCCCCTGCTCAGATCCTGCATGCATCCACCAATGGTTGTGTGCCACCTAGGGTGGTCCAGTGTTCTAAGCTACTGCTTCTAGTGCACATTGGTCTGAATCTGGCCCAATGATCTTTCAGCAAAATACTCTCCTCTATCAAATAAAGCATTTAGGTGTGCAAATTTGACTTTTCATGTAGTCAAGGGGGTGGAACGTCAAACACATTGCTTCAAACACTTCAAACACATTTGCTGATCCGCCCTGGTGACACGGTTGAACATTTAACCTTAACTGCTGTCAGGTTGGTAGGACATTATTATTTTGTTTTTTAATTAATTTAATTTTGTGATGTTATTACTTTGTTTTGATGCCCTAATTCTATGTATACTATGCCTTTTTGTTTTACCCAAAATTATAATAGTAAAAAAATTAACTATTAATATCATATCATTATCACTGAAAATCCTTTTCAGTCTATTTTATGTGTTCAATAAAAACATTTGAAGCAAATTACCATTATATCAGGGAACTACTTTTTGAAATCCTGCTACGTTAGGTTAATACTAGAACAGCCTTCTGTTCCGTTCACTAAAGGTCTCTATAATTCTTTAGGTTGTGGTCTTTCAAGCCATATTACATGAAAGGCGATAGCCGATTAGAGACAACCATAGCTGTGTGATTTCACTGGGCTGTTCCCAGATAAATATAGAACTCTAAACAATATAAAAATATATAATTTTGGTCGTTGGTGCTTATAACTAATTAAGTCGAAATGAGTCTACATACATTTGAACGATGTCTCTGCGTTATCTCAGAAGATGCTGGGTAGAAGAATAATATGTGCCATTAGCTGTATGAAATGTTCAAATCTTTTACTCTCACAAAGTTTTCATGATCACAATGATCATATTTATTTTATGGTTGTAATAATAGTCAAATCCTACAGTGGTAATTTACAATCCTAGAGTAATTTCATTCTTACTTTATTTAGAAAGCATTTCAATAATTTCAAGCCCATATCCACCCAACTGTTTTTAATAGGAAAAACTATACTGTATATTTCATATTTAATTAATCTTTGTGGGTCCAATATTTTTAATGTGTTGCTGTAAAACATTATGCAATACCTCATGAAATGCATCTAACAATAATAATAATAACAATAATAATAATAATAACATAAGTTTTACAACAATCTGAAGTTCAATACTGAAGTTCAATACTGGACCTGGAGGCAACACTGTTACCTGACTAACCAAAGCAATCTAGACAGTTGTAGTTTGTAGGGGTAGAAACAGTTGAGCATTCCCTCAAGTACAACAGAAGCATTTGTCTGTCAGATTGTCAAGTCAACCCAAATCATGCGGATGTTGAAAGTTAAGGTAGGGTGCAAACAACTGGCAATTCACCAAGTTTTGAAAAGTCCTATGTCTTTCACAACTCCCTTTGTCTAGCTTTCATCATATCTTTATCAGAGTGTTTGCAGTCACCTCCTGTTCTTACAGAGCTGTCTGATAATAGTTGTCTTTATTCACCATGTTTGGATAATGTCTCTTCCATAACACCCCCAGATTTAGCAAGGGTTGTCCTTAATTAGGAGTTCAAATAATTTGGAAACAGGTAGGGAGTTTTCTGCCTTTCTACTCAACCCCCTCTCCTTTCATTGCCTAAAGCTATTGGCTTGTTTGCAGTGTAGAGGACAGGTAGAGTCGAGGCAGCAAAATCACTCTAATTCTTAAATTGACCTTGAGGGGGTTCTTCTCTCTTTCCCCTCCCTCTGCTCTTTCTCTTTACCATCTGGATCAGCTGCCATGGTAGGGCTATGTCTGTTTGACCCTGTTGTCAAGGACACATGTGGGAATTAGGAAAAGTGGACTTGTTTCACACAATTATATAAATTACTTTAATATCTTAAAACAGAAAGGAGAAGAAATATATTTATTTGAAATGTTGACTGTCAGCTTAAATTTCCACTCAATAGTATGTATGTGAGTTACAGACAAGGTCCAATGGGGGCGGGGGATTTGTAGATTGCGGCTGCCAGGTGTGTTTTGTATTGGAGGACTGAATCTTCATGTTTGGCTGTACTTTTTTAATCATGTCTAATAAGCAGCTGTCAGGGACATACAGAAAAAGAGGTTATGACCCTTTGCTTCTAACCCTGAAATGAACACCCTCTAATAGAGCCCAGTCTGTTAAATTGTAATTGAATGTTACACAGAACTCTGAACTAAAATGGCCTCTTTTTTCCTTAAGTGTGTGGGATTTAGGCAGACGCTCCAATGACATGTTAATTTCTTCACTGAGGAGTTGTACTATGAAGTGTTTTTGTTCTTAAGTCGTTCGCTCCAAAAAATGTCCTTATTAAGTATAATTGGGGAAATGGTGACACACGTCTCACTCTCTGTTTATCCACACGTTTTTAAGAACTCAAGAAACATACTTTTTGTTCAATAACAAATTGGTTACTATTTGCATTTATTTTTTATTCTAGTTAGCTCGATGTGTATAAATGTCAACTGCAACTAACTAGGGTCAGTTGTTTTTATTGCTGTATGTTATAACAAAAGATGGGGATTGTCGGATGAGTTGATCATCTGTAAGGCTTAAACAGTTTTCAAAGTAATATAGCCCCCTATTAAAGAAGGTCAACTATTACAATAAAAGTCTGTAGTAGTGGAAGAGGACCCAGTGAAATTCAGAAGAAAATGTATTAAACCAGGATACAAAATATACACCTTATCTTCATCAAATATCTGTATAGCCAGAGGAAGAGCTATTAACATTCTCCTTTAAGTTCTAACTTCATAATACAACACAATTCCAGTTTATGGTTCTCAAGCTCATTCATTAAACCACAAAGTAATAAAGATGGCATGAACAAAACGACCACCAACCTATGATATGGGTTACAGTTTGAAATCACATCTTGTCCATCCAATCCAGGATCAAATAATGAACCTAGAATTATGCTTTTCCAAAGGAGCCTGCAGCCCACTATCAACCTAATCATTCAGTGCCAGAATTGCTAGCGCCAACAATGTTGTGGATTTTTTTGTTTAAGTATCCCTTAGAGTAAATTGTGAGAGTGAAAACAATGGCAAGGGGCATATACAGGAAATGCAATATCCAATTCCAGCTTCTGGGAAAATGCTGTATTGATGTCACAATGAATGGTCTGCATATTCAAACTATGCAACACAATGAGATGGTAAGAAAATACTGCCCAGTGTTTCCAGATTACTATAAATTATGACCCAGAATTACTTACAATGTAAGAAAAGTAGTCTTAGCTTAACTTTCCATTTTCTTATTTCAAAAGCTAAAAAGATGTTTTTCTGTGTGTGGGTGTATGCTAGCCACACAAAACGTTAATTTGAGTGGACAGCTGATTGGCCAGCGAATCTTTCCTTAGATTGATGATTGGCCATTTTTACTCCTAAAGATGACAATGTTATCCTAAGCATTCTTGCAAATGGTCTGTTTGAGATCAAATAGTGAGATATTTTTTAAAACTTTTTAAACTTTGGCCACAAATACTACTACTGGACAAGTCAACAACATCATTTGGGTTAGATTTTCACGGTGCAGTTATGTTAAGAGGCTTGTCAACAGTACTGACTTTTTGGTCATACAAGAATTGCTTTTAGAGGGCACAGTGACAGTCAAAGGTCCATAACCAAGGCCCAGAACAACAAGCTAGCAGTGATTATTGCATGTTAGGCAATGCTTTACTTTTGCATGTAAAAGCATTGTAAATTAGGCTACAGGACAGGGCAGGTCATTTCCTGAGTAAATATAGAAAAAAAATTGGAGTTCGTTTAGAAGGGAATCTGTTGATAGCAGAGTGATAATAGCAACATAATGTTTTTGTTGTCTCATTACTGGCCCAAGCTTGAGCTGGCTGCTGGGTGTCTGCTGGGTGTCTGCTGGGTGTGCAGGGTACAGCTAAAGAACACATGATCTAACTTGATTATCAATTGTGCTATTGCTGGGAGATAATCATATTAAAATAATTATAATTTACGTAAAATATATGAAATAAAAAAGTTGTGCTGCCAGGCCAGCCTTATATGAGGTTTTATAAACCATGAAGCTGTAAGAACCATTTTTTATACACTGAAAAAGTTTCCCTAGTTGATTTTTAGTTCTTGCTCTAGATACTGTAGTTCTTCTGTTGTTGATGTACACAAGTGAAGGAGACCTGGATCTTACTTGTCATGTTTATTGGATAAGGACTGGTGCATTCCCAAATTTAGGAGTGCTTCTATGGTATTAACATATTTGCAGTAAAACATATTTTTGGCTTTATTGAATGCTTTATTATTATTTAAAGTTGCGCTTTTTGTTACTGCTTGAAAGCAAACAGTTCAATGAATGAGATTAGTTATTTGCAAATTGACCTACTATAGCTCTGATTGGCTATGGTACACAGATCTGTGTAAGATTCAAAATGGACATGTTTTTTTCCAGTTTTTATTCACCAGAGTGTCCATAACTTCTCCAAACGCACTTCCATTTCCACACTCCAAATATATTGACTTGTTGCAGTTGCCTTAATCTACGTTATTCCCCCCACAATCTATAAAATTATAGAAATGGTAAAATTACCACATCTATGTAGTCACATGTCAGAAACTTTTACACAGGACATCATGTTGTTACTGTGTGGTTTTAAAAAAAGTTGTTAAAATGCTTTCAGCTCAACTTAAATTACAAATCACTCTAACACAGTGTTCTGCACACTGCTACTCTCGATAATATTATTCTATATGTCTTTAGGTAAAAAATACATTCAAGAAGGTCACTGGTCATCTTATGCTCTGCAGAAACAAAATGCTTAGAGACAGTGGGATGTGTTTACAACAGAGTAGCAGCAGAGGGAGTATTACCACTGTGTGTGGGGCTCAGAGGGAGGTCTGCCTTGCCCTCCCTCCAACTGTCAGCCTCAAGTTTTTGGAATAACTTTACCGAGTCGACCTTTAACACTAGTCGTCAAATATCTCTTTTTTTCGCCTATTTAGAAATGTACAATGTTTCTCCCTGACATATCAACAACCTCAAAACTTCACCGGAATACACACAAATTTGTTTTTTTCTATATTTTTTGTTTGTTCAGATTCTACATTCCTGCTTTATAGGGTTTAGTTTTTAAAAAAGCAACATAGACTCAATCCTCGGTGTGAGCTAAAATCCTTCTGAAGGGAGTGACAGTCCC
Source organism: Esox masquinongy (assembly GCA_016801175.1). Lineage (NCBI taxonomy): Eukaryota > Metazoa > Chordata > Actinopteri > Esociformes > Esocidae > Esox > Esox masquinongy. The sequence goes on from JACXGI010008302.1 coordinate 23,690, forward strand.
ATTGGTCAATAGGAAGGCATAGTGAGGAGTAGTTTCTTGAGCCTCAAAGTGGACTTCAGCAATGCTTCAATACTACAGTGCCATTGCCGAAAGTCAGGCTGCTCAAGATTTGAAAGAAAATCTGGGATTGAGCATGGCTAATGTTTTCAAAATGGTTAACTGCAAACTGCTCCATAATTGATACGTGGACCCCAGGGGGCATGACTCCTGTCAGATCAACCACAGAGAAGGACTGCCAGGGCTTCGCACTGCAGGGAATACTGGGTAATTAGCCATTTAACCATTTCCTGATTTGAAGAACTTAAAGAGTGCCTCCACAATCACATGAACAATAGACGCACACTTAGCCCAAACCCCCAGAGTAAGTATTCAACCGTTGGTAATATTTAAGTTAAAGTGCACAGGATTAAAACTGAACCATATGACTTGTGCCACACCTGCAGTCCAGTTCAAGTGAACAGTGTCCTGTTCAGCTAGTTTCAACAGGTTAAAAAACAAGCTGCGCTTCCGTGAAGAATGATTTTTACAGTGTGAGAAGTGTGATTTATTTTTGTAAATTAAGACCCTTTTCCCCCCAAATGTAGCTGTATCCGAGTAATATCCAAATTTAGTTCTTTTTAGTGTATTAGGACCCCCTTAAGTTATTGCATATGCAGCAGCTACTGTTCCTAGGGTCCAAAAACAACATTAATCACATGACATAGTACAGAAAAGTTCTAGACCACATACAATTGATTATCCCAGCAAGCAACACACCAGTGGCCCACCGGCGGCCCACAAGCTTTCTGCCGCTGCGGCCGCCGAGCGTTTCTTCAAAGTGTTACTGGCCAGCGACCGCTTTTTTTTATAGCGCGCATTGCAGTCGGGCCACCGGTGGGCCGCTTTCATTACGATGCCTTCCAACAATACCCTGATCAGCGGCTCACCAGCGGCTCGACGGCGGTTAGCTGCTTTTATGCACTAAACCCAGCGGGATGCCTCACGCCCCAATATTAGGTTTTATTTATAATAATCCTTTACAATAATTTTGGTCATATCACAAATGACAATGAACTGAATAAAATCTAAACTATTTATTTCAAATAGTGCAAGATGCATACAAAAAAACATGCATTATACAGCAAGCATACAAAATAAACATGTGCCCAAGAATTGAAATACATTTTTAAAAAATCAAATAGTGCAAGAAAACGTGTCCAGCAACAGATATAGTAAAATTACAGTATTTGATTGTGAAAAAGTACAAAATAAACATAATACAATACAAAATAAACAAGGGCTAGAATGGCAGTAATATACATAAGTGTGACCTAGCAGCAATCCATAGTTATTGAATATTATAGATACATCAGTGCAATAATACATCAGCTTATGAATGGTGGCATAGCACATTACAACTACAGTCACAATTAAGAACATTCACACACAGCTTTAAATATATTAAGAGGATAATGCGATCATATACATAACACTACATAGCAGCAGTTAAAAAAAAAAAAGAGTACTGTAGATTAGCAGCAATATTGGTTGTGCTGGAGATGTCATTCATATTCATGGCAGGTCCCTTGTACCGCCGCAACGTCTTCTCCCACCTGCACGGTCAGCTGCCCCTTTCTGGTTCCTGGGGACCTGGTTCTGGACAGCCTCGTCAGTGGCATCCCGGTTGGAAGGATTCTTCCTTATGGCTCCTGTAACACAGTAATCAGATATTGTACTTAAATGATCTGACATGATTTTAAGAATTGCATGACATTCAAGACAAATGAAATGTTTCATGAAGACAACATGCTAGCACAACTATAGTCTTGTTTTTACCTGATTGTAGACCCAGCTGTGCCCTCAGCTTGACATTCTCTTCAGTCAGACGTTTATCAGAAGCTAAAAAGCACAATGAAATGTCAATAACTTAATAGTGAAATAAACAAAACTGCCATATACATGTAATTTCAGAAAGGCTATACAGTATTGCATTTTAGTAAAGGGCACACG
>JACXGI010008303.1:0-11294 GCA_016801175.1 Esox masquinongy
TTTTTTTTTTTACTTATATAAAGTGTCTGTGCAGAAGGGCATGCCAGGGGGTTGTTGTGGGTTTGTTGGTTACTGATTGCCAATGACATTGCAGTGTGGGCTACATCCTGAATGTGACACGAGAGATCGACAACTTCTTCCCAGAATCCTTCAGCTACATGAACATCAGGGTCTATGACGTGGAGGCCACAGACCTGCTGAGTCACTGGAAAGACACATACAACTTCATCAATACAGCCAGGTAACTGCTCTGGCTTCCGGACCTTTCTCCCTGGCGTAGGTCACATTGGGACACTTTGTTTTAACAACTGCCCCTTCCCACCCTCCACAGGCTGAGGGGGCAGTCGGTATTGGTGCACTGTAAGATGGGCGTGTCCCGCTCTGCATCCACTGTGGTGGCGTTCGTCATGAAGCACGCCCACTGGCCTCTGGAGGTGGCGCTGTCCTACGTCAAAGACCGCCGGCCCATCGTACAGCCCAACGACGGCTTCATGAAGCAGCTGCAGACCTACAGCGGCATCCTCAACGCCAGGTCAGCGACTTTCCTTGGTACCGAAAAGCACAGAGAGAGGATCACCTGAATGTCTGCCTTTCCCTCCGTTACAGTCAGCAGCGCCACAGTGCTCTCTGGAGGAGGAAGTCCCGGGAGCAGAGGAAGATAGAGAGGCAGTTGTCTGCCGCTTCACACAGCAATGAGGAGGACGACAGCGACGGAGATGAGGAGGAAGAAGAAATGGAAAGTCCAGATGAAGTTGATCTTGATGAGGTTGATAAAGAGGTAAAAAGGTTACAAAATGTCTATTGTGAAGATCTGCATGAATTAAATGTTGAAGAAATTTCTTATTAAAATGTAATTCATAATATTAAAAGATACTTTCTCTCTCTCTTGACAAGGTATTTGAAGAACCTGTTTTGTCTGAGGCTGAACCAGCCACTCTACCCACGGACTTGGAAGCCCCACCCACGGACTTGGAAGCCCCACCCACGGACTTGGCCTCCTCACCCACGGACTTGGCCTCCCCACCCACGGACTTGGCCTCCCCACCCACGGACTTGGAAGCCCCACCCACGGACTTGGAAGCCCCTCCCACGGACTTGGAAGCCCCACCCACGGACTTGGAAGCCCCACCCACGGACTTGGAAGCCCCACCCACGGACTTGGAAGCCCCACCCACAGAATCGGCTGCACCTAATCCCCTCATTACTGTACATGATGCTGACAAGGTAGGCTGCCTCCCTCTCATTCCTTGAGCCAGAACAAACATTTTTTAGGGGTGTCAAGGTTTGATGGTGGTTAATTGTTCCCCACGACCACCTGATTAAATTGATACATGATAAAAGAAAGTCAATTTACTTAGGTTTTCACATCTTTTATACATCTTGTTTTATCGTCCAGTTATAACCAGATATTGCGTCATCCATTGTTGGTTATCATACTCAAATTTAAACAGACCCCCGGTTTGGACTTTAAGTGTATTCACATGACAATATCTACTGTAACATAATACATTCAAACAACATCGAAGTCAACCTGTGTATCCATCTCTAATATATCCCCCCCTTTTTTGTTCCCTCCATCTTTATCTCCATCCCTCACTACCTCCATCTTTATCTCCATCCCCCACTACCTCCATCTTCAGGCGCCCTGTCAGAGCCCAAATCGCAGTGGCAGGATGAATCTCTTCTCTCTCATGCAGTCCATCAGCGAACTGGATGATGAGGACCTAAGGAATGAACAGGTAACAGGAGGAAAATATGTGGGAGGGTTTAAAAGATGGAAAAGAGGGCTTTCTGGAGATTTTATAGTTTCGGCTCTCAATTGTAGCACCAGCTAATCACCACAGTCTAATTCTAGCCTTGACTGATGCTAGCTGACAACTAGCTGGAAAGCCCCATTGGCAATACAAACTGAGGCATCATTTGAGTTCTGGGAAGTCCTTGTCAGCTGGGATTTACTGATCTCATTGCCATCTAGAGACTCGCTCAGTGTCTGCAAAGCTAAATGAAGTTGTCAGGTGAGTGGGCATGTCCTCGCGCCTCTAAGGTTTGACGAGCAGCGAGAAAGATGTTGAATGGATTTGGACAGATGCTTAGGAGGAAACCTTGCCATGGTTTGTTCTGAATATGTTTGGAGTTATTGGAATGACACAAGGTTGTAGATACAATTCCATATGACAAAATAAAAGGGGATGACAATATAGTGTTTCAGCTTTGGGCAGCGGTCTGGGAAAAGTCTTGGATAGAAAAGTACATTTTCTTCTTCCAAAAATAATAAGAGGATAAATGGTATTTTAAGGTGGAGTTTTTCAGACAGGTCTACAAGGGAGCACAAGGCCGTCGCCATTTTGTATTTCGAAGATTTTTTTTAACATATTTAACATATCAAATCTTATCCATCCCACATGAAAAATCTAATTTTTCCATCAATATCCAAATTGCTTTTCCACTTGCCTGTCTTAGTGGTTCAGAGGTCAGGACAATCACTAACAGGGAAGCGAGGCCTACGTCTTACAGGCCTATGTCCTACAGGCCTATGTCCTACAGGCCTATGTCCTACTGGCCTACAGGCCTATGTTCTACAGGCCTATGTCCTACTGGCCTACAGGCCTATGTCCTACAGGCCTATGTCCTACAGGCCTACAGGCCTATGTCCTACAGGCCTACTGGCCTATGTCCTACAGGCCTATGTCCTACAGGCCTACAGGCCTATGTCCTACAGGCCTACAGGCCTCATTGTTATTATCAGTTATTGGAGTGGCTTGAATAGATGGTTTTTCGTGAATCATGTTATTCTTTGAGACACTATGGATTATTATAGATTATTTTGCTCATTTTTCTTTTTGATATTAATACTTTTAAAACTATTAACTTTTACTACTATTTTAAACACTTAAGGTACGTTATAATTCTTGATAATACTTTCTAAAGCTGCCATTGTGACATTATCAGTTCTCACACTGTTGACAACTCCAATGTAATGTACTACTGCTACTACTACTACAATTAATACCACTCATACTATTAGTATATTAGTCTTACTACTCTTCTTACTACTCCTCTCAATACAACTCATACTACTCCAACCACCCATCCTCTTGATACTCCTCATACATCTCTTAATCTTAATCCTTTTAATCCTCCTCCTCCTCACCTCTAATCCTCCTCCTCCCCACCTCTAAAAACTGTCAAAAAGTGCTTTTCAAGCCATCCCCATCTAGTTTGATTTTTTGTTTCCTGCAGATGGGAAGGTGCCTGACCAAAACATAATGAGAGGTCAGACAGCATATGAGCCATGGGAAACTGTTTAGAATTGCAAGAAAACATATTCTGGATGTTGGTCCCAGAACAGAAAAGGCTGGGAACCGCTGATCCTATCTTCCCTTTATCATTCACTGATGTAGATTGCCAACAGTCACCGGAGATCTCCAGGGCAACGGAGGCGGAGTCATGGACGGAAGGGCCTCATGCATCAGAGGGCTCATGTGGACGTTTCACCTGAGCCAGGCAGCCTATCAGATCCCAGAAAATCAGAAGGGGTGGAGCCAAGCAAACTGGAGACAGCGGAAGGGGATGCCAAGATGATTGAAGGGTGGTAAGAGGAATAGAGGGAGACATTGAGGGAAGGGTGAAGAATGGGTGAAGAAAAAGAGGAGACACTAATAAGAAATAAACATGTTCCGCCCTCTTTCGAACTGTACAAATGAAAGAATGATCGAAATATATTTATGTACATTTGACTACTTAGACTCCAACATTAATTGCATTATATAACAGATTTTTTAAGCATCTTACCTTTTGCACAGTTTTTTGGTTACTAATATAAATTATGTTGTCCTGTGGTCTGTCTTATTGTACTACAGATGATGAAACTAACACTGTAAAAGTGTTCCTGAAAGTGTCTGCTTGAAGATATTATCCACGCAGAACCCATGGTTATTTCCACACCCTTTGTTAGTCTAGTAGTGTCTAGTTCATAATTGTCCTTGTAAAATTATGATATTAGTATAAAACAAACATCTGCTTTGGTTTTAATGTATCACAAATTTCACAAAACCATTTACACTTCATTTTTAATGATGGATCACTGTCTTTATATCACTGCAGTATTAGGACACCACGCCCATCTGTGTAACCAAAAGCCTTCTGGGTACATCTGGATCGATCCAGGGGCTGGAACCAAAATCCTTTTTCAATAGTTCGGAACAGAACATCTTATTTATTTATTTTGCTCTGTTCCAGTGTTATGACCAGCATAATGTTCAAAACCGATTTGAACCAAAACAAACTTAATTATTCACAATAAATGTTGTACTATTTTTAAGTTGTAATGGAATGGATGAGGTTGTTACAGGTGTAGGAGTGAAACATGACAATGTTAGAGGAGTACACATGATGGGGGCGTGAAGCACTGAACATCATGACAAATGTGAACTGGAATATGTTGACTGGCATCCTAACTTCACTGAATTACACTATTACATATATTTATGATTAGAACATATTGGTTCCATTCCAGAACATCTGTCACTTTCTGTTTTTTTTAGCTTGAAAAATGTACTTTTTTTTAGTTCTGCTCCCTGAACCAGATCCATAAACACTGCTACAGATCATTTAATGTATCACAAGATGGACTGTATGTATCTCAGTATTTATCATACCACATATTTGGACCTTGCCCTCTCTTTGTCTCCCCTCACAGCCTCTACAGTTGAATGATATCTATGCAATAATTCCTTTTAATGTCTTTCTCTGTGAATCTGAGGCTGTATGCTACCAGTTTGGGTTGTTATTTTATGGGTTTTAAGTGCTCTTTTCCTTTTCTGTTTTAAATGTACAAACAGTACAAGTCAGATCTTTGTAGTTTATGATAATTGCAAGCTGGTACATGCTGGCTCAATGATCAAAACTTGAATTTTCTCTGAAAAGTTTTTTAAATTTTAAAAGCAAGTTATTCAAAAGTATTTTGAGTGACTGTTTTATTTTCAGTGACTGTTCTAAGCTGTGTTATTATTCTGGAGCAATCCAAAGGTATGCCAATGTTTTCCTCTGTGCCAATGAACTATCTGTCTATGAGTTAATCTCAAGGGCATATTTAATGAGGATTTTAAAGAAACCCCTTTCTACACTTTTAGATCTGTAGTGTAAAAAGGTTAAGCTATTTTATATTTTAATTTCTTTAAATATTTCACATTGTCATTCGACAACTAGCCTTGCTGTACGAGTGCCTTGGTCATGGGACCAAAATGTCCAAGTTATTTTCTGAAAACAGAACCTGATTTTGAGTATTTACATTGTCTACAGTTTATTGGTGTTCCTCTGAGGTGCCGTTTTTTTCATATTGATTTAAAGGTGTAGTTATCTAGTCACGCTTGACTGGGAGACAGGTATTATGCATTATGTAGCTACTTATGTTGAATAGGTTCCTCTGTGTGCATGTACTTGATTATTACCTGAGTGCATCTTATCCATGTAATGTTGTCCTGCACGTTTCTGCATGATGTCTGGGTATGCTAGTTTTTATTTTCATGAATTAGTGTGAGATATTTTGGCATTTTTTTAGAGGATTGGGGCATTTTCTGCAGTATGGAAAAGGTTTTTGAACTGTCCTCAGTCGACTCTGGATTGTCTCTCTTCATGCTGCTTTCCTCATCAATCCATTTGTTTTTTAACGTGTCTTCAGCTGGCCAAGATTTTTGTATTGACCCATAAACCATTATAGAAGACGTTTCCATACCATTATGCCCTTGACACTGCCTGAGCCAACCTCTGCTCACTATGATCAAGTCGATCAATGACCTATCATCAGCAATGTATGTTATTAATGATCTCGGCCCCAATCTGCTGTAGTACGATCAAATCGATCAATGGCCTGAGTCGGTCATCTGTGAAGTATGATGTTTCCCTCAATGCATTATCCTCTGGTCTAGTGTCATCTGCTCTACTGTTTCCAGCACAAACATTTGTTTACAGCTATACTGTGAGTGAATGAATAAATGATAAATGAAACCACGTTACGTTTATTGATCTGCCTTTTATTTAATCACACACCAATGTGCAAATAAAATGGGACAGCACAAAAACAGGAAGGGGAAAACGATGTAGATTGGCTGTAGGAGGAGCCTTTACATTCAGTTTTGTCAGGTGCCGATGAATTTTTGTCGCGGTTCACTGAGGATGACTCCTCCCTCTTTCATCGCCGTCCGAAACAACTGAACCTGTAAAGGATAAACGGATGACTATCTGCACATCCTTCTGAACATCATCCGTTGGCTTCTGTCTCTGAACGCTCGCTCCTGCCGGTACTTACGGAGTCAGAGCGGTACTGCCAGGGGATGTGTTTGTACACCATCCTGGTGATGCCAGCCTGTCGACACCGCTGTGCCAGTACCTCACCCACAGCTTGGCTGGCCGCCACACAGCAGGTAGACGCCAACTCCCGCTTCAAGGCCCACTCTCTGCTGGAACACGACAGCACCGGTACCGGGTCGCCGTAGGTGAACACCTCTGCTGTCACATGACGTTGGGAGCGAGACAACACCAACCTAAAGAAAAAGGGAGGTAGAGAAGCAGGGAGTGAAGGCGCAGAGAGAGATGCCGGGTAGAATAGAGCAAGGGAAAGGGCAAGAGGGGTTACCAAAAGTCCACTACTGTAGATCACCAGCTCTGTACTTCAAAGCCTAAAATTAAATCAGGGGATCCTATATGACAAAATAAAATTGGTGTACTTCATTGAACAAAGTTATGTGAAACCCAAATTTTCCCTAAAAAGCCAGTGCCTCCTTGCACTCAATAACTGGTTTTGCCACTTAACTGCAACAAACAAACTTCAGTTGTTGATCAGTTTTGGAGGGATTTTGACCCAGTCTTCCATGCAGAACTGTTCTTCCTCACATCACTGGGTGTTGCATGACGTAAATATAAACACTTTGAAGATCTTAAATAAGAAACGTCGCAAATACTTAATCACAGCAAAGGAGACACACCTGTGGTAGAACTTTTGGGAGGGCCAGGTGGTTTTCCAGCCCCTGTCCTTCACCGCCAGAGCCATCTGCTCCAGGTTTCGTGGATTTCTGTTAACAAACGTCTGGTTCACTGAGTCATAATCATCCACAATGGGCTCGAGCTGGGGTGCCGCCTGGCTCATACACCGGACTGCGGAGGGGGACAAAAATAACACATCAGAAAGGACCATTTTAGTTAAAAACGTTATGTAGGCCAACATGCGGACTCACAAAGAAACCATTTGACATCACCCGCTATCAGTGTTTTCTTACCTGACTTGAGATATTTGTTGATTGTAAACCCACTCTGCCCGCATCTTTGAATTTGACCTAGTAATAGCCGTACATTTCGACTCAGTTCACCCAGAACGGCCATCTCCTCGATCGTTCTGTTCTCATATATGAAAAAAATAAAGTTCAGTCTATACTACACTACCCACTGTAGCGACTTCTATTAAAGTGACAGCGGTATAATTGCCAATATTATTTAATGAATATTCGCATTGACATGTGTGCCGCCATCTTTGACATATCACACGAACCACTTCCGTTTTGGTGATATTTTGACAACTTCCGGTGCTAAGTGTCCCCTAGACGTCATCGCTCTCGCCACACCAACATACTGTTTATTAACCTCGTCTCCTTACGAGGAGACGAGGGTGCTGCGCTTCGTAAAATTTGACCATAGGAATTTACCCCACAATACATTCAGCTGGTTGTAAATATTTTATTATTAATGACAATACAATTAATTATGGAAAAGTATTTAAACTTATGGATTATGCCTAATATTAAATAAAATGGCCTAATTTCTAAAGTAGCCACAAATCTACAGGCAAAACACCCACACAAGAAATTTAAGAAAAAACTGCCTTTAATTGTACTTCAGCCCAAGAATTGATCATATTGATTTGTAAACGATTTGAACAAGCATAAAGAGAATGACAGGTAATTGTTCCAAGAGGATTGAATACGCTCCATAACACTTTAAAGAACAGATGAAAGCAAGAGGACCTCATGAAGTCACACAATATAGAGGTAGAAGCTATTCCTGAAATGTTTATCTTTGGCAAAACATACATCTTCATTAAGAATAAACAGAATTTGAATACAATTTATTGGTTTATATGAGTTCAACAAGTTCTTTTCTACAATCATTAACAGTATTCCAAATGTGTCATAAGAAACATGTTGAGTACCATGAAGCGCTACTCACGACCAGACAGATGCTCATGCTAACACTATTTCAGACAAGCTGTGTAGAACAACTTCTGAGGGTGTCCCTTATCTTCACCAACGGATCAATCTCGTGAGTCAATGACAACAAGTTCCTGAGTTATTAAACCAAACAACACTCAAGTTTGGAACCATGCAAAAAGATATCTACATGTAGATCATTGCAAGAAGGAACACAGGATCAGTCAATATAAGAAAAACACATTGATAAAACAAAATAAGAGGCCTGTCCAGATGGATCATTTTGACAAAACACCAAGCCTACATAAGAGAGAAATCATGTAATAAATGCACAGGAAGTGAGTGATTAATATGAACATTTGGCAATCAATTTATTGGACGGTTAAATGATCACATGGCTGAAGAGGCAGCCATCAAAGAAGAGAAGGAGAAAGGTTGCAGCTTGTAACCGGTTCCACCATAGAACTTATTCTGGAACTCCACCCTGATAGAGACAAAAACAAAAAATAACAATGATGCATAAATGTATTCTTTCCTGAATAATATATTATATAGTTTCCATTCTCCTTTCCCCCTCATCTCTCACCAGTGCAGACGGAGGGCGTGAAGAAAAGCAGACAGACCCTCCATAACCAGCAGGATGGAAACTGTCAGCAGTGCAAAAAAGAAAAACAATACAAAAACAACAACAGATCCCACATAGCCCTGCCAGGCCAGGGCCAAACGCAGAACCATCACCCACAGCACCTCCGACAGTTCTGCAGGGACGAGGGAGGAGGACACAGAGGAGGTGCAAAGTTATTCATTTTGAAAAAGTCAATAGGTTTTGAGTCACAAAAAATTGGTGAAGAACGTCTGTGTCGCTCACATGTGTACAGTGTGTGTGCGCGCGCAGTGTCTCACGTGCATGTGTACAGTGTGTGCGCGAGCGCTTGTGTGTACAGTGTGCATGCGCGTGTCTCACGTGCATGTGCGAGGCTGAGGGCCCACAGCCGTAGGTAGGAGGCCGTGTTGGAGATGCAGCCCAGGCAGTATTCTATGGTGTGTATCGCCTGGTGCATGAACACATCCGCAGCATCTAACTCCTACAGACAGACAGAAGGCATTTCCATTTAAAGAGGGGATCAGGGTTCAAGAGGGAGGACGGCTGTTTATTCTGTCCCTGGCTCAGCGTCTGAATATAGACGCGGAGCTAGCACTGTCAACACTGTGGTGACACCATCTCACCTCCTCCTCTTCCTGAACAGAGTTGATGGAACCCTTCTCAGCCAGAAGGGGGCGTCTGTCTCGCTCCTGGAAGACAAAGAAACCCGTCAGAACAACAAGCATGGAGGTAACATCAGTCAAAGAAACTACAGACACACACAGAAAGTTGCTCACCATGTGTCTGTGTTTCCTTTTATGTGTGACATATTGATGGATGGGTTTCCCCAGCAGCAGAACTGGAACAGAACACAGCGCCAACACCACCAGTATCTTCTGGACCAGCATCTACAGTAACAAGAGACAGAAAGACACAATGTACTTTGTAGTGAGCACACTGTGTGTAATAGCCTACCACACACACAGACAGACACAGACAGACAGACACAGACACAGACAGACACACCTGTCCATGGTAGAGAGGCGGGTTCTCCTTGTTCTCTGCGAATAGGAACATGTCTATGAAGTGGATTAGAATGCTGGGGGCGGAGCTAGACTGTGCTGTGGAGTATGCCAGCCACTTAAAAATGACCATGAAGACCAGGTAACCAAATAAACACAGCATGAAGAAGAGCTCTGGGATCAACACCAGGAAAATACTGCTCAGCTGGTTAAAGTGTCTGCAAAAGAATGGATGAGCAGAAGCATTAGATGAGTACAGAGAAACTGAATACAGAAATAATCTCCACACACTGCACACTCCTCACTCCTCACTCCTCACTCCTCACTTGTAGTTGAAGAAAGACAGGCAGACACCAAAGGTCATGTGGATGACCCCAATGATGACAGACATCTTCATCTTGTAGGAGTTGAGGAAGGTTAGGTGGTTGCTGGACAGACCCCAGATCTGGGGACACAAACTATCATTAGAACGAGGAGTCAGAAACAAGCAGAAGGAGAGTGGTCACAGAGAGAAAGGAGAAAGAGAAATCTGGAGGAGGGAGAGAAAGTCAGAGGCAGTGTGAGGTGTATTTCCATACCGGGTCAATGCCAAAAGGATAGGGTCCAGTGAAAACACCTGTGATGTTTGGGTCCAGGGACAGGAATGTGTTCGCTTTAAGAGTTGATGGACTAAGAGAGAAAACGATAACTCGCATTGTAAACTTACAGGAAAACCAACAGACAAAGGAGTGTGGCCCTGTTAAGGATACGTGCGTGCGTGCGTGAGCATGCTTACTTCCAGTCTCCATTCTCAAACATGGACCCTACGTGCCAGCCGGAGCTGAAGGGGCTGAGTCCTCGGCTAAAACACTCGTTGTATATGGCCCCCGTGTAGATGGAGAACAGTCCCATCAACAGGATCAGATAGCGCCCTCCAAACATCATCCTCCAGATCTAAACCACAGTTAAATATTATATTATGTATACTATGTATATCAGTCAGTCTCTCAGAGTAAAGGTTGTGTAAACTGATCAGGACAGTATCAGTTTCAGAGTAAAGGTTGTGTAAACTGATCAGGACAGTATCAGTCTCAGAGTAAAGGTTGTGTAAACTGATCAGGACTGTGAGTATGTAGTTTTTAACCTCATTGTCATTGTTCCTGAGTTTGGGGTCCTTCTCCTCCAGGACCATCCAGAGGGCAGCCAGAAACATCAGCAGCCCATGACCCACATCCCCAAACATCACGGCAAACAGGAAGGGGAAGGTGATGATGGTATAGACAGCTATACCACGGGCGGGGAATCAGAGGGGGATAAATAGAGAGGTTTCACACGAGAGGACGAGTCCGGTCCTCCCATCAGTGGGTCTGATATAGTTAGCGGTGATGGCCAAGCGTGTTTGATTGATACCTGGGTTGACCTCACGGTAACTGGCCACTCCGTAGGCGTCCACGATGTTTTGGAAGCCTGCCGTGAAGGTGTTGGTGGGGAAGAGCGTGGGAGGGGGGGTTG